>MU678395.1:10990-25217 GCA_026770625.1 Nicotiana glauca
TGGAACCATTACAGATTCAGGTCCGAGATCAACATGCTTATTGCAATGTGGTGGAAGAAGCGCTTGATGGTGAGCCATGGTTTCATGATATTAAAGAATACCTCAGAATGGGAGTATATCTGGCACAGGCCACAGGAGACCAAAAGAGAGCCATTAGACGCTTAGCAAGCGGATTTTTCTTCAGCGGAGGAGTGTTGTACAAAAGAACTCCAGATCTTGGTTTATTGAGGTGCATGGATGCTAAACAGGCTACAACTATCATGACCGAGGTACATGCGGGAGTTTGTGGACCTCATATGAGTGGGTATGTACTGGCCAAAAAGATTCTTCGAGCAAGATATTATTGGCTCACTATGGAACAAGACTGTATCAGTTTCGTACGCAAGTGTTATCAGTGTCAAGTACATGGAGATTTGATTCATTCTCCTCCATCTGAGCTGCACGCAATGTCGGCACCATGGCCCTTCGTTGCTTGGGGAATGGATGTTATTGGGCCGATTGAGCCAGCAGCATCTAATGGGCACAAGTTTATTCTGGTAACCATTGATTATTTTACTAAATGGGTTGAGGCGAAAACTTTCAAATCAGTGACCAAGAAAGCAGTGGTTGATTTTGTATATTCAAATATTATTTGCCGGTTCGGAATTTCGAAGGTGATTATCACAGATAATTGTGCCAATCTCAATAGTCATTTGATGGCGGAGACATGTCAGAAGTTTAAAATTACACACCGTAATTCCACATCATATCATCCTAAAGCAAACGGAGCAGTTGAGGCATCTAATAAGAATATAAAGAAAATACTTCAGAAAATGGTGGAAGGATCGAGGCAGTGGCATGAAAAATTACCTTTTGCTTTACTGGGATATCGCACTACATGTTTACACTTCGGTAGGGGCAACTCCTTATTCATTGGTGTATGGCACGGAGGCAGTGATACCTGCAGAAGTTGAAATACCTTCCCTTCGAATTATTGCGGAGGCGGAAATTGATGATGATGANACTGGCAGGGGCTATTTGTTGTAACTCGAGTGTTGTCCAATGGTGCATTGTATATAACAGATGTGGAAGGTAAATGTGTAGAAATGGCTATCAATTCTGATGCAGTCAAGAGATATTATGTATGATTTCTTTATCTTTATGTATCTGATTGTATTTGACATGTTTTGAGATTGAAATGATGAAGGCATTTTGTTCTGCTATCCAAACACTTTATCCATTGCTATCCCTTTGAGCCTTATTATATTTTCTTTCATATCCCTCTTTTGGAATCAATAACAAAAATCAAGGATTGAACGGGGAAATAAAGTGGAGAAACAAAAGAAGAAAAGAAAGAAAAAAGAAAAGAAAAAGAAGAAAAGAAAAAGAGAAAAAGAAAAAGAAAAGAAAAGAAGAAAAGAAAGAAAAAGAAAAGAAAAAGAAGAAAAGAAAGAAAAGAAGAGAAAAGAAGAAAAGAAAGAAGAAGAATGGAAGGAAGGAAACATCGCAACAATGAAGCGATTTTATGACCTGAACTACGTTTGACTTGATCCCGAAAGGGTACGTAGGCAGCCTCACTGAGGTTCAGTCACAACTAAAGAAAATTCCAAGGATCCCTAAAAATGAAACTGGGGCAGAAGTTATGTTTGTTGTGAAAGATGTAATTCCGAAAGTTGTAATTTTTGAACCCACGTTGAAATATTTTGAGCCTTTATACCCTTCTTTCTAAACCCATCCAAAAGCCACATTACGGTCCAAAGAAAGACCTTCTGATCAATTTTGAGAAATGTCAATACAAGCAGGTAAGGTGAATCATGTTGTGGACAATACTCTGGTACTAGAAGATGAGAAAATGAAATTGAGAGAGTCTTATTGATGAAAACCCTCACGGGCACTGTAAGGCGACATGAGTGTGAGAGATATTAAAATGAGAGAGTCTTATTGGTAAAAACCCTCACGGGCACCGTAAGGCGAAAGTGAGTTTTCAGATTGGATAAATGAAGAAAGTATGTGGTTGAAAGATGTTTGAAACATAGCAAAACAAGCGAGGTTTGGGTTCTGTTAAAAGTCAGACTGTGAAAGTACGGTATAGCAAATGTGGCAACTGACAGTTGATTGGTTGGACAGACTAGGCTGGTTAATCCAAAATGCATGGCATGATCAATGGAATCAGCCTTTTCACTCACATAAGTCCTATCCTCTTTCTCTTTTCAAAGTCTTTCTATCCTCAAAAAAACTTCGAGGTCATTGCATTTTATTTTCTTGAAATCTGTCTATAAAACATTTCAGTCAAAGCTAACTACTAGCTTCCCAGTTGTATGGCACAACGAGATCGGGACATATTAAAGGAAAGTAAAATACGAAGGACCAATGCAAATCCCATCAGAAGGGTATTCTGATAATGGGAGGGAGAAGCAAGGTTTCACAGAAAGGGGAACAGAAACACCAAGACAATAGCATGAGGACAAACAGTTAACCGGGAAATCATGGCAAGTCAAAGCAAGTTCAAAGAAGCAAGTCGGAGCAAGTTCGGAAAAAGGAGCATGGCCAACAAGAATGCCAGCAGCTAACCACCATTTTATACTAACAAATTATTTTTTGATTAAAACAGGGGCAAAATTTTTTTTTTCGTTTTGTATGGTTGTTGCAAGCAGGCGCCCACCTGAAAAACAAGGGAATACATTCCAAAGCACAGCAGTCAGGCACCCACCTGGAGAACAAGGGAAGTATAATGCAAGTCTTATCTTTCAAGTTAAATATTAAGTAACACAACGCGCCCAGTTATCAAACTGGGGCAGAAAATTTTCTTCATTTTGTATGATTGCTGTAAGCAGGAGCCCATCTGAAGAACAAAGGAATACTTTTCAAATTCGGCAAGCAGGAGCCCACCTGAAGAACAAGGAATTACTTTTCAAATTCAGCAAGCAGGAGCCCACCTGAACAATAAAGGGAATACTTTTCAAATTCAGCAAGCAGGAGCCCACCTGAAGAACAAAGGAAATATCTTTTTCAAAAGACAGCAAGCAGGAGCCCACCTGAAGAATAAAGGGAATATTTTTTTTAAACGCAGCAAGCAGGAGCCCACCTGAAGAACAAAGGGAATATCTTTTCTAATACAACAAACAGGCACCCACCTGGAAAACAAGGGAAGTACAATCCAAATTATAGCTTTTAATTTTAATATTTGATAACACGATATGCCCAGTCACCATACTGGGGCAGAAAATTTTCTTTGTTTGTCTATTTTGTCGTAAGCAAGAGCCCACCTGGATAACAAGGGAATATTTTCTCAAAGTAATCGCAAGCAGGAGCCCACCTGGAGAACAAGGGAATACGTTTTTAAAGCAATCGCAAGTAGGAGCCCGCCTGAAGAACAATGGAATACCTTTTCAAGCAATCGCAAGCAGGAGCCCACCTGGAGAACAAGGGAATACCTTTTCAAGCAATCGCAAGCAGGAGTCCACCTGAAGAATGGACACATATTTCAAAACATCGTCAAGGCAACAGCCAGAATTCCATTGAAAGAATACAAGATGCAAGATCAAGGCAATACAAGAGCAACTTTTAAGGCATAGATAGGATTTCTTAGAGTATAGCTTAGGCTAGATTCTTTTTATCTTTACATGGTGTAATAAGGGGGTCAGCAAGCAGTAACAGCAGCAACAGCAGTGAAAGCACAGCTTCCTGGTAGTCCCAGCTACCAGACACTCCTGAACTACAGTGACCTGATTCCTGTTTAGCCCCGGATATATAGGCAACCTCTGAAGCAGGGTGCGGTCAAACTTTTCAAAATGCTTCACACGGAATATGCGAATGAGCAAAAATCCCTCATTACCGCTCACTTGTCTTTACACGAAAACTCTTCGTGTTTCCGGGCAAAGAGGGGCAGCTGTGAGCACATGATTTTTGCCTTAAGCAAATTATTCCTAAAAATCCAAACAAAATAATTTTTTATTATTTTTTACAATTTTGTTGATATTGGTTGCATATTTGTGTTAATTGGTTGCATAATAATTTATATTAAAATTATAAAAATATATGCATATGCATTAGAATTTTTAATTTTACAAATTTAGAAAAAACAATTTAAGGAAATATCAAAAAATAGCATTTTATTGTTTTTATCGGAAATTATTATAAAATAGTTATTAAATAAATTTTAGATTTTAATTAGTTTAACAATTTAATAAAACAAAAAAATAAAAAAATATACAAAAAATAAAAAATACAAAACACAAAAAAAAAATATAATACAAAAAATAATATGAGTGAAATACAAGAAATAGATAAAAGAACAAAAGAAATGGACTGTTTTTAAAAAAAAATTGGGCCAAGCACCCCAAGCCCAAACATAAAACATATGCCCAAGCCCAAATAATCAGATAACCGGTCTGCCCCATTCACATTCCAAACAACGTCATTTAGGGCTCAAGGAATCTGAGCCGTTAAAATCATTTAATCCAACGGTTGTAAATCATTGTTACACTTTTAATATACCTAATACAAAAACCTAAAAATCATTTTATATCTCTTTCATCTTCAGTCTTCCTCAGCCGCCACCAAATCCCCACCGATCCTGCCGGAACCCTACCGGCGGGAGACGATACTTTCACCAATCAACCTACAAATAACACCACAAAACCATCTAGAGTCCCCGAGTCCACCCTTCTACCCCGTTTCCTTCGAATCTCCCTCTTTCGCCTCGAATATCCAAAAATGTGTCGCCTGAACTCTAACTCCGGCGAACACAACTTCGTCTAAATTAGCCCAAAATCACACCAAACCACCTCCTGACCACCCTCAACACTATTCCAAAAGTTTTGAACTTTAAAAATCACTGGAGCGGCTCGAATTAAAATTTAAAGTTCTCTGGTGACCAAAAATTCAAGAAAACTGATGCCAAGACCCCTGGATTCTCGAAGATTTTGACAAGTAAAAAAAAAATAACAAAGAAGAGACTGTTCAAGAAAACGAATAAAAATTAAAGCTAAGTTTTCTTTCTTTTTCTGTTTCTTTGGCTTTTATTTTGTGCATGTGATTGTATATGTATTTTTGATTGTTTTCCATTTATTTCTGCTTTTGATAAGGTTTACTGATTTTGTTAAGAAAATAGTATCTTTTAATTTCTAAATAAGTAATTAGATATTAATGTTAGGTTTTAATAAATAGATTCTGATTTGATATCAAAATTAGTATAATTAGATTTTCAGTATGATTTTATTTGTTTGTTTCATTAGTTTCTGAAATTAGTCGATTTTGTTAATTGTTAGAGTTAATTGTTGATATTAGTATAACTGATTAGTTAAAGCTGTTAATTAGTTAATAGTAGAACTAGAATTAGTTTTGTTAATTCTTGATAATCAGTTGGTTATAATTAGCATATTAATTAAATTTTGTTAATTGTATTAGGTTTATGAATTGATAATCCGGCAGTTAAATTCAGGGAGTAAAATGAGTGAAGGGCAATAGGTTGATTGGTAAATTCAATTAAGGTTCAGGGGTCTTTTGGGCACATTAAAAGGGTTAACAGTAATAAATCAAGGGAAGTAGGGGTAGTTTGGGTATAAGAAAAGGGCAAATAGGTAGATTTCTAAGTGAAGTGGGGGTAGATAGGGGATTACACTAAGATAGAAGGTTCTAGATGGGGTAACTAGTATGATTTTTCACAAATAAGGATAGTCAATTGAATAACTAGTAAAAGAATAAGGATAAAACTGAAATAAAAGAGGGACTATAGTGTAATTAATAAAATTTGAACTTCCTTCCAATTTTAAATCTATAAATAGGCATCAATGTGTATCATTTTATAAGTTTTGACAATCTGAAAATATCATCTAAGTAATCCGTCCCTCTCAGATCAAATTCTCGATATTCTTCATTACAAAAACTCAAGAAAAATATCAAAAACAGTAGAAAATTTCAAAATTATACTGTTACATTGGCCAATTGATCTAGATTTGAAGGCTGTGTACTAATCTCTACTGATCTCGTATTCAAAAATCTCTGAAGTTGTAATTTGGATTGGTCGAGTTTATTTTCTGGTTAAAAGACTGTTGCTGTTGGTTTAAATCTGGTGTTGAGGCTGTGATTGAAATTTACTGTATTGATTCCTGTTGCTGTTGTTGATTTAGAGATTTAATTCATCTTCTTCTCACATTTTTCTACTCAGATACACATTCATACTCACTGATGTAATTTCGAGTTTGAGCAATGGAATAAGACGTTCATTTGTTCCAAACTTCCTTAGCAATATATATGTATAGTGATCTGATCTATATAGAATCTAGCTACGACAATTTGTATTCATTAAGAATAGTCAAGTTTGTAATTGGAATATAATTTTTGGACTGTTTTACTGCTACATTTGGATTATAATTGTGCTGTATTTGTAATAATGCTTTAATAGAGCTTAGAATCTATGGTATTAATGATATAACTGTTAGATCTAGGATAGTTTCGAACAATTAGCATGCAGTGAGGAATCTGGAAAAGTTCTGTTGTTTAATCTCATGTTATAGGTGTAACTTTGATTATTAGAAGTTAACAAGTATAAACAAATATTTCATGTACTTAACCTGTTTAGCATGTATTAAAATTTCAGTAGTTCAGTTATGCATTTTGAGGATATTAGAATTTTAAATTGATAATAATAGTTAAAATCTGTTAAAAAACGATAAGTTTAGTATTAATAAACTCACTTTAGATTTTTATAGTTCAAGTTGTGCTTTGTTATTTTCTGCTGAACGTGCTTATAAGTAAAAAAAAAAAACAGTATTAAAATTAAGTAGATTATAGATTCAATAACTTCATAGAAAAGTTTGAAACACCATTAGAACCATTCGAATATTCCGTGTATGGCACAATGAGATCTATTGCATGGTTGTTTATTTGGGCTCAATTCTAAAGCCCAATAAAGATGTAACAAAATTAATAAATTGTATTTGGGCTAGTAGTGCAAAGCCCAAAGCTGTCAGGAATTAAAAAATAAAATTGATTAAAGTCCAATATAATAAATGTATATTAGGAACATAAGGAAATTAAATTCATAGTCATAGGTTAATTGACTTTTAGAGACAAAATTTGATAGAGCATTATAGTTACTTTTAAGTTGGCCTTTTTAAATAAAAATGATGAGACGAGCCTCGCCAAATCAAATATATAATTGTGGGGCCCTCAAGAATTGTTTACAAAAAATACTAGAAATTAGGAGGACCGTTTAGCAAATTTCACGGTCTTCCCCAAAGATAATAAGCATCGTAGTCACTTTAGGCGCGTATGTTAATAATATTACTTTCCTAAATACGGGTGTGCATTTCATGCAACCCAAATCCAAATCCGAAAATGTCGAATAAGAATATGCCAAGGATCCGGGTGCATTTCATGTAATGTGATTCGAAAACATGTTCTTAAACGACGTTCACTTTCTTAAATAAAATCATTGATAAAAAGCGATAAATAACTTTAAAATTGCACTATAGTTTGACATATATAAAAATCAAATTTAGCCAAATACAACAGTTGAGCGACCGTGCTAGAACCACGGAACTCGGGAATGCCTAACACCTTCTCCCAGGTTAACAGAATTCCTTATCCGGATTTCTGGTTCGCGACTGTTAAACAGAATCAAACCCTTCCTCGATTTAGGATTCAAACTGGTGACTTGGGACACCATAAATCTCCCAAGTGGCGACTCTGAATCTTAAATAGAAACGAATCCCGTTTCGATTGTCCTTAAATTGGAAAAACTCCTTCCTTTATTATATCCCTTTCCAGGGTGTAGTAAAAGCCGATCTAGCGCTCTTCGGAAAAAAAGAGGTGTGACAAGGGGGAAACATGCTTCGGGGAATAACAGATAAAAACAAAATATAAAGAGAAATATAAAGGGATCAAAATCCAACCACTAACAAGAATAAGGAAATAAAAGTAGATTTCACTTTCTTTTCACATTTTGTTGCACGTGTGCAACCTGATCCCATTTCCTGTATCGTGTGGCAGGCGTGCCACCCGCTCCCATTTTATTTATTTTGTGGTAGGAATACCACCCGCTCCCACTACATCATATCTTGTTGTAGGCGTACCACCCGCTCCCATTTTATTATATCTTGTGATAGGCATACCACCCGCTCCCATTTCATTATATCTTATGATAGGCGTACCACCGACTCCCATTTTATTATATCTTGTGGTAGGCATACCACCCGCTCCCATTTCATTATATCTTGCGGTAGGCATACTACCCGCTCCCATTTCTTTACATCTTGTGGTAGGCGTACCACCCACTCCCATTTCATTATATCTTGTGGTAGGCGTACCACTCGCTCCCATTTACAAGCCAACAATAATCACAAGGAATCCCGATAAGGGACAATAATATCAAACAAACATCCCGGCAAGGGAACAATGATATCTCAATAATATCCCAGCAAGGGATCAATAATATCAAACAAATATCCCGTCAAGGGAATACTGACATCTCAACAATATTCCGGCAAGGGAACAATGATGATAATAACATGTGAGGCAAAATAAACCACAACGGAGTCATAACAATTTATAACACAAGACTCACAGGCATGCTTGACACTGATGTATAGATACTCGTCACCATGCCTATACGTTATACTCCACAATTAACATGTAGCAAATAGAGACAACTCCTAATCTCTCAAGCTAAGGTTAGACCAAACACTTACCTCGATGCTGCGAACACAATTCATGATTCAACTATAGCTTTACCCCTTGATTCCGCCACTAATTCACTCATATCTAGTCACAAGTTACTTAATTACATTAATAAATGCTAATTGAATCAACCCCAATGCATGAAAATGAGTTTTCTAAAGTTTTACCAAAAAAGTCAAAAAATTGTCCCTGTCCCACATGGTCAAAACCCGAGGTTCGAACCAAAACCCGATTACCCATTCCCCTGCGAACCCAAATATATAATTTGTTTGAAATAGGACCTCAAATCCCAATTTTTAAAAAACTTAGGTCCTATCCAAAATACCCAATTTCCCCCATGAAAATCATTGATTTTGAATTGAAATAATGTGAAAAGATGTTAATGATTGAAGAAAACGAGCTTAAAGTCACTTACCAATATTTTGGAGAAGAAAGGTTGTTTGAAAAATCGCCTTTTATGTTTTTGGGGCTTTGAAAAATGACAAATAAATGTAAATACCGTTTTAATATACCCCTCTCGGACCCCCTGTGCGGAACGCACAAAATCGAGTGCGGCCGCACAGCTCCCGTGTGGATTGCAATGACATGCTTTAGTATTTTAGTCATACTTTCTCTACATATGTCCAAATTGTGATTTCTTTATCTTTCTGGAAACAAGACACGAGGGAAACAACTTTCATTTTAGAATCATCTCAAAATTCCTTGTATAGGCTTTCAAAGTCGGACCACTGAAATATTTCTTCACCGCGGACCGTACAAAAACTAGTGCAGCCGCACAGGCCCCTCCGCGGCAGCACTCCATTTTACGCGGACCGCACTGGTTTGTTCAGAGGCCTTCCACTTCTCGAGACCTGCACCAACTACGTTTTTAAGCCTAAGACATCCCAGAACCTACCCGGAACTCACCCGAGCCCTCAGAACTCCTAACCAAGTGCACATACTAACTCACAGACATCATATGGACCTACTCGTGTGATAACATCATCAAAATAACATGTAAAATTATGAATTAAACCTCAAGACTCAACATTTTCATCAAGAACTCTCAAAGTTCATAACTCTTTAACCGGAAGTCCAACTCACGTCAAATAAACTTCATTTTTCATCAAATTTCACACTTATCTTTCAAATACTACAACAAGTTTGTATTGGGCCCCGGAACCAAAATACGGGCCCTATGACAATAGTTTCAAACATTAATTCTTTTCTTCATTTCTTAGATAATTCAATAAAACAAGTTCTTTCAAAAATTGATTTCTAAGGCTTGGGACCTCGAAATTCATCTCAGGGAATTCGCCCAAGTCCCATATTTTACTGCGAACCTCCCGGGATTGTTGGAATACGGATCCGAGTCTGTTTGCTCAAAATATTGACCAAAGTCAACCATAATAAAAATTTTAACTCTAAAATTTTGTATTTCTCATATTTTCACATAGAAGACTTTTCGGATATAGGTCCGGACCATGCACGGAAATCATGGTGGGGTAAAAAGGAGGGTTTTAGGCCTCGAAACACTGACTTCACTTGCAACAACAGTAATGACTATGAGCACGTAATTTTTGCCTCACACGAATCACTCCCAAAAATTCAAAAAAAAACAATTTTTCTTTTGTGTGCAATTTTGTGAATTTTCATGATATTTTTCAGTTATTGTTTGCATTTGTCTGTGCCTGTATATTTTGTTTAATTAATAAAAAAATACAAAAATAAGTTGCAATTGCATTTAGGATTTAGTTTTACAATTCTTGAGTTAAGTAGTAAATTACTTGTTTTTACAGAAAAAATGAAAATCACAAAAAATAACGCATTGTGCATCTTAGAGTTTAATTGTGTGATTTGATATTTAATTATTTTCGTGATAATTACTATTTAGAGTTAATTAGTATCTTTTTAGGATAATTTAGTCAAGGATCAATTTAGGTTTTTATTTTTATTTTAATTAAAAGAGAAAATTGAAAAGAAAAGGAAATAAATAAGGAAATTCCGATTTGGGCCAAGTCCTTGTAAAATTCTCAAAGCCCAAACATTCAACACCCAAAATCCATCAGATACCCGACCCAATCCAGCCCGTCTCCACACCCACTAAAACGGCATCGTTTGGGTTCATTTGATCCAAGCCTGAATCAGTCTGATCGAACGTTCCAGAACCTAGCCCCAATACCTTACCCCGACCCGATCCAGAACCCATCTGATCCACTTAACTGAAACGAACCCATTTCAATCAATGATTCAATCAGAGCCGTTGGATTTTTATCATCCAACGGTCCTAAATGAATCGTTGATTTAATATACACGAATCCTTCAAATCCCTACCCCCCCATTTACTTTCCCATCCCCGCCGAAAATCGCCCACGGCGGCGGGTAACCACCAAACATCCCCAAAATTACACCATAAACTCCTATCTACCTCCCCTTTCCAAATCTTTGTATCACTTCCCTCGAACATCCCTAGAAAAGCTCGAATCTTGATTTGAAGGGATGAACCCTAGCAGCCTCCACCACTTCCCACAGTATGCCGATTGTGGCGCCACCTCCAAACTGTCCCAAAGTTACACCCTAGAGTCACATGTATCTCCACATCCCAAATCCCTTACCCATGCCCTTCTAAACCTCCTAGGTCGACTCGAATCTTGAATCGAAAAACTGGACCTAAACCTAACCTTTCCCCAAAACCATTCAGTACCCAAACCCCTATGTCTACAAGCCTGTATTCATGTCAGTTGCATGGTAGAGCTCTGACTCTGCTGGAGTTAGAGGATAGTTGGTGGTTCTTATCAAGGAACAACCAATTATCCTCAAGTTCCGACTATCTCAGGGTGATTTTAGCACATGTTTCTCACCCGTGATTCACCATGGGTTTTATTTCAGGTACTGTGTTCCTTTTCTTCTTTTATTTCTTTAATAGGTTCATGATCGAATCACTGATTAATTGCAATAAGCTGTGGGGGATGTAGTTCTGTTTTAAGTATTGGTATAATGATCCTGTAAAAGCTTGTGTACTTGATTTATGTTTGATTCGCTTTCAATTATCAAAAGTTCTCCATCTCTGTTAAGAAATTTCATCTTTTAATCTATTTAAGTTGTCGCACTTGAATAGTCTTCTTTGTCATACCTCAAGAAATGCTAATTGGGAGTCAACTATAAACTTCAGGGGTTTGTGACCCAATTGATTTGGATAGTTGATTGCCTGGGCTATAAGAGTACTAACAGGGGTGTTCGTGGTGGTAAATTGGGTAGTTTAACCTTAGGGGTTTCATTTAGGGGTCTGCTAGAAATTAGTGGGGAACAATAGCTGAGTTAATTTAATATGCACTAAGCTAATGGACAATTAAAAATGGGAAAAGGGTACTGGTAGTGGAAATAACACCAGTTTAGTGCCATTTTAATGAGCTGAAAGTCAAATAACATGGGGGTAATAATAAAAAGAGCTGAAAATACAGTTGTAAAGGGAATATACAGGCTGGAAATGGAGGGGGTTGATGGATATATAAAGGGGGATACACTGATATATAGGGGGGAGAGAATGGAGAGCATTGGAGAAAAGTAAAAAAATAGCGAAAAATTAGAAAAATACCTTGAAATACTGAAAAGAAAGGGCTGAAGTTTAGAGAAAAAAAATATTGAGACACACATAGACATAGAAAAGGAAATCAGAAGAAGAAGGAACAAAAATACAATCTGAGAGAATTCATAGAGAGAGATACAAACATTTGAGTTATGAAGTGCATTCTCAAACAATTCTATTGATTTTGGATTTTAGTTATGAAGTTTTCAACTCTAAAACAATTTCCTGGTCCCCTTTGAGGTCAAAATGGTTTGAGGTCGAGTCATTCAAGCTTAGTTTGATGTTTGTTGGGCTGTTTTGTTTTTTTTAAAACTGATCCCTGGATTGCTGTATAACATTTCCTGGGTCCGAAAGTGGTTTTAATTGGTGCTGACTGTTGTTTTGCTGCTGATTCTCAACTGATTTTCCATTTTTGCTCTTTCAATATCCAGGTACATACTTCAAACCCCATGTGTAATCATGTTTGGAGATGGAATGAAGCTATTTCTGTGTTGCAGCATTAGTTTTTTTTGAACAAAATGATCTTGTCCCCATACCTGTTTATTTTAGACTTGTTATGTGATGATTTCTCTCTACAAATAGTTAAGGATCAAGTTGTAATGAATCATGGACTATAAACTGTGACTTGTCTACATCCAGTGGTTTGGTTTATTATCAGTAGTATATATATCATTTTTGAAGTCCATGTTGGCTAATTATAGAAACAATATATGGAATCCTTAAGTTTGTTTATTGATATGTGCAACCGAACGTTTGGTAGTTTGGTTTGTAACCTATGCTTGAAATGAATTGTATGTTAGCTCTTAGTTCATCCCTCCCATTTAATTTCCTCGAGTGGTGAGCACTTAAGTTCACTAAAGAACTTTGTAGTTGTTAACCTAAGTAACATGGCTCAGTTTATAGTTCCTGTCAGCTGGGAGTACTATTAGGTTCTATCATTGATTTAGTGTGTATGAACCTGGTAGTTTTTTGGGTAGTTTGGTTAAGCTGTGATAGTCAAACATTTGTTGTTCATGAGGTGTAGGATTAATCCAGAGTTTAACCTATAGTGATACTGATTCCTTTCAAATGTTTCAAGGTTTGTTATCATGTTTAAATGTTAGTTTGAATTTCAACTTTGGAATATTGGGTAAGCATAAGAAGTGATTATAAGATTAATCTATTAGTTTGCATAAGTATATCTATCTTCTGTGAATAGTAGGTGCTTATAACGATTTCCAGTTAATACAGGATCTAAGCGTTAATGTTTGGTTTTCACAATTTAGTTCTGTGATCATTTAACTCAAGTCACGAAATCTGCAAATGTAATATTAGTGGTAAACGCCTTTCTTTAGATTAAATACTTTTCTATGTAATTGTTTAAACATGATTCCTTGGCTTCTTTCTCGTTTATCTGGATTTGCTCCGTTGGTGTTGGGCTTGTTTCAAGCCCAAGTAGGTTCTGGCCTGGCGTGGCCATCTTCCGTGGTTATGGGGGTTTCATCTTACGTGGACTGGGCTCCTTTTGGGCCCAGGACTGAAATAGTAACTGGTCCGTTGATGATTAAATGGTAGGCTTTGGGCCTTTCAAGTTAAAATTTGCACATAGGTTCATGATTGTTTAAAATCAAATAATTAAGCCGAATATAACAGTTGAGCGACCGTGCTAGAACCACGGAACCTAGGAATGCCTAACACCTTCTCCCGGGTTAACAGAATTTCTTACTCAGCTTTCTGGTTCGCGGACTGTTAAACTGGGTCATTCTTTTCCTCGATTCAGGATTCAACCGGTGACTTGGGACACCATAAAACTCCCAAGTGGCGACTCTGAATCTTTAATAATAAATCCCGTTTCGATTGTCACTTAAATTGGAAAAAACTCCCTTTATTATATCCTTTTCCGGGGTGTAGTGAAAAAGGAGGTGTGACAATGACCTTTTAGGTCTTTCACACCTCTTTTTTCTCGGCGCTTACATACTTCCCGGTGAAAGGGAGATAAGCGTAAAAGCATAAAAAGAGTTT
>MU678399.1:21167-56958 GCA_026770625.1 Nicotiana glauca
CCCTTCGTCTCTCTCACCCAAAACCAAACACCCCAAGAACCCTAGCTAGCCGCCACCCTTCCCTCCGCCTGAAAATCCGGTGGCACCGTTCCTATTTGCCACCAAACCAACACCCCTGAACCTCCTAACTCCCCTCTTCACGAATCCATACCCCGTTTTATTCGAATCATGTTATAGCTTCTCGAATCTTCAATCGAAGATTCGAGTAAAACGCCAAACCATCCCAACCGGCTCCAAACTCACACCTTGTCATCCCTTGACCTCCCTCGTAACCAAACCAACACTGGTTTGGTTCGAATCAAGCCCAAACCACTTGAACCCCAACCTGAGCCCCGAGAAACCTAGAAACGTTTCTGAGCCTGTTTGAGGATTTTTGAGGTTTCAATGGGGTTTAGTCGAAATGTTCTCACTTGAGAACACTCGATTAAAGCCCGTTTGGCCTCAAAAATTTCAAGTCCGAGTTGGTCCAAGTCCGTTTTTGTTTCTGATTTTTCTCTCAAGGTATTTCTTTTCTTTATTCTATCTTTATCTATTTTGTATTTGTTTGTTAGTTTAGTTGTATTATTATTTTTCATCTTTTTCGATTTGTTGTTAATCTTTCTGTTCTCCTCCTCAAGACCTTTTATTTGGTCGATGTTTGTTTCTGTTTGTTGGTTTAAATGTGCTCGTTATAGGATACATATTCGATTCGATTAATGTCGTCGAATAATTAGTTTCGTATTTCCCCTGTTTTGCCCAAGAATTGTGAATCACTGATTTGTTATCGATTATACCGGTTGTAATCGATTAAACGAATATCGTCGATTAGTTGTATAGGTCTGTTGGTTAGGACAATATGGCAATAATGTTTAATGTTGATTAATTCCATCCGAATCACTGTTGAATTGAAGTCTGAATTGTTTGTGGTTTAAAATTAGGAAGTTTTAATTGGTTATAGTTGTGATCTTAATAGAGATTCAGAACTTAGCTAATTAGCCTGCTAATTAAACACCAGATACACCCTGAAATGGGTGTTTAAAGGGATTTAAAGGGAGGTTTTTGTAGTTGAATTACAGCCTGTTTTAGATAATGGATCGTGGAAGTCAGAAACCAGTTTCACTTAGGATTAAAAACGGGTGCAAAACACATGGGATAGGGTAGTGGAACCTGCTGGACAGCAGTGTGTTCCACCATTTCTGACTTCAGGAGCATTTTAATAGTTAAAACTCATGCTTAGACAAATAAAAGTGGAAAAACAAAGGGAATAAGATGGGTTGATCAGTTTTAAACATTTTAAAATAAAAAATAGGGGCTGCAAGGCTGTTAGTTTGGCTATATAGGGGAGAAAGTTTTCAATACAGGGAGACATTCTGAAAAACAGATATAGACACATTAGAGAAGCTGGAATACATACACTGGGAATATACATTCTGATATAGATAGACATTCTGGAATACACACATTCTAGGATATACATTTTGGAAGAATACATTCTGAAATAGAAAGAAGAGCAGGAGATTTTCCATTTTTTTGAGAGCTTGTTTTTGAGTCTTAAAAAAAAGATCTGTCCAAAGAGTTCAAAGTTTGAGCATTTAAATAGTGAAGAGAATTTAGAAAAAATTCAGTTCTCACAAAAGTTCAAGTCAATCTTAGGCAACTCGAGTCCCTGTAACACTGTTACATTGGTCCCGAGATCCGAACTAGTTTGAATCTTCCCTGTTTTTCTGTTACATACTGGGGTATCGAAGACATTTGAAGGGTTCTATTTGATTTATCTGAGTTCTTGTTGTTGCTGTTTGATTATCTGGAATTGCTGTCTTAGCTGCCTCAAGTTCCCTGTTTGTTTTAATCTATTCCTGGGTTTTTCAATCTGCTACTATTTGTCTGCTGGTTGCTGGTTGCTTACTTTTGAGCTGTTCACTGATCTTTCCTCCTCCCTTTCTGCTTTCGAATTCCAGGTACACATCTGTTACACTGGTATACAATGTAGCCGAAGTTCAAAGTATGAATAAAAATGAAGCCTTAAAGCTCGAATTCACTTAGTCGTATTTCCANTGTTTCATCCATATGGCAAATTTAAACGCGGGTAGTGCCATGTAATTGGGTTCAAATCAGAATAAAATGGCCCAGCCCCTGCTTTGCATCGGTCACATTGGGCCTGGGCCCGTAAATGTTAAACGGAGGCCCATTCTGTTCATTTCAAACTTTAACAAGTCGTGTTCACAATCCAACCACAATAACTCGAAAATATAGGATGTTACTTCTCCTTTTTTTTTCACCCCTTTTTAGAAGAAACGATGTAGGGTATAAAAACATGTATAGTTAGGGCTCGGGTCCAAGTTGAGATTAGACCCGTTTGTTAAAGGTTGAAAGGTATTAGTTTTAACTTAATAAAAGCGGTTCCAAAATTAATGAAAAGCACATAGGTCATAACATGTATAAAAATCAGATGTTCTAGCCATCTATAATAATTTAAGCGACGTGCTAGAACCACGGGATTCGGGGGTGCCTAACACCTTCCCTCGGGTCAACAGAATTCCTTACTTAGAATTTTTGGTTCGCAGACTTCATTTGGAAAGTTGAAATTTCCTCGATTCGGGATTTAAATAAATCGGTGACGTGGGACACCTTAATTTATTCCAAGTGGCGACTCTGAAATATATAAATTAATCCCATTTTGAATATTGTCACTTAAATTGGAAAAACTCCTTTATATACTCCCTCAAAAGGGGGGCGCGCCAAAAGGAGGTGTGACAGAAGCGACCTTGCAAGTATGTGCCCTAAGGCTCGCGGAGCTGGCAATGATGGCTCTTACGATGTGCTCTTAGGCATGTATAGTTTACTATTTTGGATCAGATCTCCGAATCGGGTTACGATTTGAGCTCATTTGAATCCTTAAGTTTTCAAATTTTTAGCTAGCTATAGTGGCTCCTACGCTTTTGGTCGTTGCGACCTTTTATTGTGTGGCCGTTAGGCTCGTTTGGCTGTCAAGTGTGGCTCTTACACTTTTTGCCCTTAGGCATATATAGACTTTATGTTCCTCTCGTTAAGGTCTTTTTGAAATTATTTTTCCTGACCCGTTGTCAGTTCGGGAAGAACCTCGATTTCAAGTTTTTAGCGATGCTTTTCAAGAACCTTGGAAGGTTTTTAGCTCGTAGGCTGAGTAGCTCGAAGCCTTGTGATTTGGAGCTGACATGGTCGAAGCTCATTTGTTTTTTGATGGTAGCCTACTTTAACCGGTTCTTTTCGAAGTAGATTTGAAGTAATTGTCTATGATTTTGTTAGCGACGGTCGAGCGTCCCCAAGTCGCGTTAATTTGGCTGGTGCAGCCGTTTTGACCGTAGTCATGCATGTTTGACCGGAGCCATTTTTTATCCCGAGTGATAGTTTAGGCGTCTACATCGAGGGTATGCCTTTTGGGGAGTCTTACAAATGTGACATATAGCCTAAACTTCGGGATCAAGTTTTATGCCTGTAGTAAGGTCTTACAAATTTTGCATGCATGTTGAGGTCTTACAGTTTGTCATGCCTGCTGAGGTCTTACAGTTTGTCATGATTGTTGAGGTCTTACAGTTTTTTGTTGCTATGTAAAAGAGATCTGGTTAGACCGAGTCTGCCATCTCGGGGTCTTATGGCCTCGGGTTTTCCAGTGTATGGCGATTGATGATAGTCTCCAAGCCATCGAGTGTGCTTAGGCTCAAAGGCCTTTACTCATGAGCTCGAAATTGCCTCGTTGGGGCCTTATAAGCACGGAGTTCTGACCCTGAGGTCGTGTGGGTGTCAAATTATTGACGCTAAGTCCCCGAGTACTCAAGGTATCTTTGACGTTGGTGATGCTTGGCGATATCCACATTTCCTTACCCAAAAGGTTTTATGATTTCGACGTTCCGACCCGAAGGTCGTCTGAGTGTTTATTTGCCGGCGTCAGTCTCCGAGTGTCTGGGACGTATTTGGCGGAGGGATTGTTACCTCATATTATGAAGGTGTTTTTGACAAAAGGTATTATTTGATTGTTTGGTACAATAGTACATGTATTCGCCGATGGGGGCCTGGCTATATGGACATGGTTCGTATTGAGCGTTTGGCCCGGTACATTCTTTTCCTATAAGAACCCCATTTGGCATTTCACGACTTTCCCGAGCGGGTGGCCTTCTGGGGGGAACGCCCCTCATCATTCAAAGTTGTCTGCAAAAAAAAAATTGAGCACTTGCTGAGTTTCCCTTATGAGCTAGCAGACGTCGCCTCGTTAAAAACCTTGCCGGTAAAAACCCTTCTTTCGGGACAAAAACTCGATCGAAGGAAAAGAGTGCAACGGGTGCGTTTAATAACCTCAAGGACTTCGGGCAGGGTTAGTGTTCTGACCGCTTTGATCGAGTGCTTGCATAAAGATTAGTACAAAATTCGAAACACAAAAGGGGATATGGTCGTACCTCGAAGTGAGATATTTTGGCGACGCCTCGCGATTGATTCGCTACAATCGTGAGGGATGATTTGTTTCAATTGCATGAGGAGAAGATGCGGTATGGTTTTATACTTCATTTTTCCAAGTTTGATCGAGGGTGAGGCCCGATTCACTCTTTGTTTTACTGGGGGCGGAGGTACGAATATTGGTACCATATTGTGTATTGTCAACATTTCCCTCGCCGCAAGTTGTTCCCCGTACAAGATCCTTTGTTGGGAATTTCATCATCTGGTGAAGGGTAAATGGCACTGCTCTCATGCAGTGTATCCACGGCCGCCCGAATAAGGCGTTATACCTCATGTCTCCTTCTATGACATGGAATTTGGCGTCTTAGGTCGTGCCAGCTATAGTGACCGGAAGAACGATTTCTCCTTTCGTTTTTTTAATAGCCATGTTGAATCCGTTGAAGACTTGAGTGGCGGGCACAATTTGGTCGAGCAATCTGTGTTGCTCTATCACCCTCGACTTGACAATGTTAGCTAAGCCACCTGGATCCACGAATACATGTTTTATTTGAAAAAAAATTACGAGGAAGGAGATTACCAACGCGTCATTGTGAGGTTGAGACAAGGTCTCGGTGTCTTCTTCGCTGAATGTGAAGGCATCCTCGGGAATATATCCCCGAGTCCACTTCTCTTTGGTGATGGATATTTTCGTTATTCTCATTACGGGTTCTTACGGGGCATCGCCCCCTATAATCATGTGGATTACATGTTGCGGTTTGTTTGCCTCGTTCTTCTTGGTTGCCTCCCTTTTCCCGAACTGATTTTTCGCTCGATCACTGAGGAATTCCCAGAGATGTAATTTGTTAAGTAGTCGAGCTACCTCTTCTCGCAACTGATGACAATCCTCGGTCATGTGGCCGTTCATGTTATGAAACTCGCATACTAAGTTATAATTCCTTTGCGAAGGATCTGACCATATAGGTTTGGTCCATTTGGCATCTCTAATTTTATTGATAGAGAACACGATGTCCGACACGTCGACGCTGGAGTTTTATTCTGATAATGGGGCCCACCCGTTGGCACCATGTCTCGATCGAACCTAGCTCTGTTGATGAGCCATCTAGGGTTCTATCCTCGATCCACTATTCGATCATTCCGAGGTAGGTTGCGCCTCGGGGCGTTCCTCCTATCTTCGAGGTATGGATGATACCTTTCTTTATTTGGTTTTAGTTCCTTCGCCGGGAGCCTTCTTGGGTATACTGAGCTCAAATGAGCTCCCACCTGGTCATCCTCGGCCCTGATCTTCCACTGGTACCGGTTGTGGACGTCTGACCAGGTCACAGCTGGATACTCGATCAGGTTCTATTTCAACTATTTTGAAGCCACCGAGCTTCGTTCGTTCAGACCTTGGATGAAGGCCTGCACTGCCTAGTCGTTGGAGAATGGCGGTAGATCCATCCATTCCATCTGAAAGCGAGATATGAATTCTCGTAGTAACTCGTTCTCTCTTTGCTTGATTTTGAAGACGTCAGATTTCCTCGTTGCCACTTTGATGGCACCGGCATATGCCTTTACAAAGGAGTCCGCTAGTATGGCGAATGAATCTATGGAATTAGGAGCCAAGTTATGACACTGAATCATGGCCCCCTTCGAGAGCGTCCCAAACTTTTTCAGCAATACGGACTTGATGTCATCATTTTTTATATCGTTGCCTTTTACCGCACAAGTGTAGGCAGTAACGTGTTCATTCATTAAGGTCAGTGGTCCCGTTGTACTTAGGTAGTTCTGGCATCCTGAACTTCTTTGGAATGGGTTTCGGAGCCACTTCCTCGGGGAATGGACTTTGTATGAACTTCTTTAAATCCAAGCCCTTGAGGACCGGGGGCACACCCGGGATTTGGTCGACCCTAGAGTTGTAGGTATCGACCTTCTTGTCGTTGACTGCTATCATTTTCTCACCCGACTCTATCCGTTTGGTGAGGTCCTCCATCATTTTTACGATGGCAGGATTGACTACCGATCTGTTATTGCTCGATCTCTCGGGTACCTGTTCAGCTGGGGGACTATATCCGGCGCCGCTGTGCTAGGAGTCTTTGGATGGCTTTGTAACTGAGCGATGGCCAACTGTTGTGCCTGCAACATTTCAAAAATAACATCAAGACTAACTTCTTATTCTTTCCGCACCAGGGTATTTTGGGCTTCCTGTTGGTCGTGACATTATATGCTCCTGTCAGTGTGTGAGGCTTCGTTGACCTGCCGTGCGTCCTGTGAAACCGCGTCTGCTAAAATTGGTCTGGCACGTTATCGGGATTCTGTGGCAGTGCGCCAAGAGGCGGAAAAGGCATACCGTTTTCCCTATGGTTTTCGAGGTTGTCGTTCTCAACTCTATTCACCGAGCCAGACATTTTGACCTAAAATCAAAAGATTTTGGACAAGAAAAAGTGTGAAAAGATAACTTGCGTTTGTCTGATGAAACCAGCAAAAAAGTAATCACTCTTATTTTTAGCCCCACAGTGGGCGCCAAACTGTTTACCGTGAAAATGGTAACAACAATTAAATTTGTAATTAGGACTCTAAAAATACGTGATTTATTTTTATGCTAGTTGTTAGAGTAGTTAATTCTAGGTGTATGAAGTTTAACAGAAAAATGCGAGCTAAAACGAGGCAATAGTCAAACCGAGGGGCTTGCTGCCCGGTCCTCGAGCTGATCGATAGAAGGCCTCGAGGTCGATATCTGGCTCGAGCTCGAGCTATCGGGGATAATCGGGGAGGGAATAACAGTTAATATATGATTAAAAGAGGCTCTTTATGGCCAATACCAAGTAATAAATGAAGAGCAAGTATGAAATCAATAAATGGAAATAGTAATCTTGAGCAGATGAGTTAGAGAAAAGAGGGTGAGAGAGATATTATTGCTTTTATATAGAATAGTTGGATGTTTCTTATAGAGTGTTAACGACTCCCATTTTATAAGAGGAGGGAGTCCAAACTTAGTACAAGATACGTTGAGTGATAAAGGAAGGGGGATGGGACAACTAACTAGCTTCAGGGCTCGTACGTAGGCCAATATTTTGGCTGTCCCGGTAGACTTAATTGAATCCAGATGCATTCTTCGGAGACTTCCTATGCTCGTCGGGGTCTTGGACAAAGTTATCCCCAGGCCGGGTGTCGACAGGTTTTAAGGGAAGCAACCGACTCGAGGTATCGAGCCTTCGAGGAGATCTCCTGAAGCCTTTTGTCAATGAGAAATTGGTCCCCCCGATTTTGCCATGTACGCTAATCTTTACATTTATCAAATTATGTTAGGTGAAATCAGGTATCCGTAAAAAATCACATTATAAGTTTAATTTTTATCCAATTTTAAGGGTAAACAATATATATTGTGAGGCTAAGATAAGGCCTTGATGTCTTCCTCGGTGAATGTTAGGGTGTCTTCGAGTATGTAATCCCGAGTCTGTTTCTCCCTTATGATGGATACTTTGGTATGTTTGAATATAGGTCCCTGTGGGACGTTGACTCCACTGATGATCATGTGAATCACATGTTGAGTTTCTTTAGGTTCATTCTTCCTGCATGCATCTCTCTCCCTGAAGTGATATTTCGCCCGATCACTTAGGAATTCTCGAAGGTGGCCCTTATTGAATAACCTAGCGACGTCTTCCCTTAGCTTCCTACAATACTCCATTCTATGACCATGCGTGCCATGATACTTGCACATCAAGTTCGGGTTCCTTTGGGAGGGATCGGTTTGTATTGGCCTGGGCCACTTAGTATATTTGATTCTCCCAATAGTTAAGATGATCCCTGATGCATCTATGTTGAAGTTGTACTTTGATAATATAAGGACCTAGGCGGGTTCGGTGTGCTTATATAACCCGTTCTTGCTCATGAGTCCTCGAGAACCTTGACCTCGGTCACTTATTCGATCGCTCTGAGAGGTGTTGTGGCTTGGTTCGGTGTCCTTCGATCAACATATGGTTGATACTATTCTTTTTTTAATCTTAATCATCGGTCTGTGTCCCTCGGCGGCTTGGCTGCGAATCTGTTAGGATGAACTAAGCCTGAGGGGGCTCCCAACTAGTCATCCTCGACCCTAATTTCTGATTGATAACGATTGTGCACATTCGACCATGTCATAACTGGATATTCGATCAAGTTCTACTTAAGTTGTCGAGATGCAATCGAGCTTCTTTCATTCAAACCTTGCATAAAGGCCTGAACTTCCCAGTTATTGGAGACCGGTGGTAATTCCATTCTTTCCATCTGAAATCGGAACACGAACTCCCTTAGCATCTCGTCATCCCTTTGTTTTATTTTGAAGACATTCGATTTTCTTGTGGCCACCTTTATGGTACCAGCGCGTGCTTTCACGAAGGCATCCGCCAACATAACAATGAATCAATAGAGTTAAGAGCTAAGTTGTGATACCGATCATAGCTCCTTTTGATAGTGTTTTTCCAAACTTTTTCAATAATACTGACTCGATTTTATCGTCATTCTAGTCATTTCCTTTTATTCCACAAGTTTATGGTACACCGACCCCTATACCGCCGTTTTCTTCGTATCCCTCACTGTCATGAGCAGGTGCGTTTTGTGTGCTAGACATATCTTAGCCTGAAATCAAAGAATCTTTGACAAGAAAAAGTGTGAAGAATAACGTGTGTTATCAGAAAACTAGCACTAAAATAATCACTATTATCTTTAGACTTACGGTGGGCGCCAAAGTGTTTACCTCGAAAATGTGAGTAACAATTAGATATGATTTGTGGTTTTAAAGATATGTGATTTATTCCAATACTCGTGGATATACAAATAATATCATGTTTAAATAAGAAGAATTAATGAGCCAAATCAGTGTTTGTACAACAATAAGGACCTTGAGCTCGAGTATCTCAGGGGCCTCGAGGTGAGCTAAAAGCAATCAAGTATGAACAATAAAGTAAAGACAATAAAGCTGAAGAACAATTGTTGAGCAGGGTAAACAGGAAAAGCAGAGTAGAGTGTTCTATTGCGGTGAATGAGATAATCCTTAGAAATGATTGAGGTCCCTTTTATATAGGAGGGGAAAAACCCTAATATGGTACATTCCAATTATGATAAAGAATTCTATTGGTACAGCTGTATAACAACCTAGTACGGACTTGCACTATTTCGTACATATCTTATCCTATAATTTATGCCCTGACCCACGTATCTTTGAGAAATTCCTGCTCTTTCTTGAGTGTCCTCGAAATTGTACCGCCCTCGCCGCAGATCATGACGGGTCCCCGATTTGCTTCTCGAGGTGCGTTCACCCGGGCCTGGCTTGATTCTTACTTCGAGCTTCTAGAACTCGAACTCAGAGTGTAATCCGGTCTTCGAAATCGAGCTCTCCGATTTCTACCGCAAACTTTAATAAAGGTTAAAGTGATAAACGGATTTACTCTTTTTTAGTAGGAAACTCTTATAATTAATATGCATGACCATAGGGATTTTTTCACAACGTTCGGCTAAGATATCCTCTATATATTTTATTCAGGTGTAATCATTAAATGGCTATCGTTAGGTCAAACGTAAAATGTAATTTCGTTTTCATGTTATAAAAGTAATAAAATAACATCATGCTTTGAATATAAATAAAGAAGAATTTAACACAAAAGAGTCTACAAATTAGTTATAGTCCAAGAAGAAGTGAATTACATAACAAATAGATAATCACAAATTAAGAGCTTATACGGTTGTTAGACCCCACATCATTATTTACTTATATATAACTCACTATGTCGTCATTTTCCCAACTAGAATTGACAATTGTCCACTGCTCTCCTTCTTAGCCTTGCACTTTCTTTTCTGCATGTCTTTGGATGTCGCCATGTTTTCTCAATTTTCTTAGCACAGTTCAGTAACCTTTTCCCCTTATTTTCAGCATCGGTCAATCTTTACCCCTCTACCCCACCCCCCAACTTCTTTTTTTCATTATATATACAACCTTACAAATCTTTTCTAAAGCCCCACCAAAACTTCTCTCTACCTCTTTGTACTACAACCATGAGCAAAGTGGTTGCTTTTTCGCTTTTTCTTCTGTTTTTGTTCCCAATTTTAGTTTCATCCGAATGTACGTGCGATGAAGATTCTGAGGACAGAAACAAAACAGAAGCGTTAAAATACAAATTGGTAGCCGTTGCTTCGATCTTGCTAGCGGGCGCCATAGGTATATCAATTCCAATTCTCGGCAAAATATTCCCAGCATTACACCCAGAAAACAATATATTTTTCTTCGTCAAAGCTTTCGCGGCGGGCGTGATTCTCGCCACGGGTTTCGTTCACATATTGCCCGATGCATTCGAGAGCTTGTCTAGCCCTTGCCTTCCTGAAAAGCCATGGGGTGATTTCCCTTTTGCCGGGTTTATAGCAATGGTTGCGGCAATTGGGACAATGATGGTGGATTTGGTAGCTATGAGTTATTTTAGGAGATCTCATTTAAAGAAACAAAAACCTGTGAATAGTGATGAAGAAAAAGAGGGTGGTATAATTAATCAGAATAACCATGTTCATGTACATACTCATTCAACTCATGGACATGCTCATGGCTCGGTTGTGCCATTACAAGAGGGTTCTGAATTGGATTTATCTCGTCGACGAGTTATCTCACAGGTAAATATCTCTTGATTCATCAAAAGCCCCTTAATTCCCGTATACCCTATTTTTTGAGTAATTTTTTGTGTCTCATTAGAGTTAATTGACAGGCCTAGTCCAGTATGCAATGGGGTACAGAATATCGGGTGGAAACTGGAAACCAACAAAATTGACAGGCATAATTGTGCATCAGAAAATAATAAATAATTGCATAAAGAAAATGACGAAGTTTTGCTAGTATTTTCTTTAAACTAAATTGTTACCAAATTTAAAAATGGTTCATTCTTTATAGAACGGATAAAAAAAAATAGGTTCACATAAACTGGAACAGAGTGAGTAGTATTTTCTATAATTTGAGATACAAAACATTGTATTAACATAAAAATAAGTATTGTTGGATATGTGAAACGGTTCCTAAATTGGAAGTGGAGATAAAGTTACAAGTTATATAAAGCGAATATGCAATCAAGTGGCAAAGGAAAAAAAAAACGGAACAAAGATTTTATTTGATTATTTGCCTTATTTAAATTTTTTTGTGATTGAAATGTTAGCATTCATATGTTTTTCTTTTTCTTTTTTTTAACAGGTTTTGGAATTGGGAATTTTGGTCCACTCGGTGATTATTGGTGTATCTTTGGGTGCCTCAGAATCTCCCAAGACAATTAAACCCCTTGTAGCGGCTTTAACTTTTCATCAACTTTTTGAAGGCATGGGTTTAGGAGGTTGCATATCTGAGGTATACTATCTTGAGCTATGAAAATAAATTTTACTTATAAATTCTCGTGAAAAAAAGGGGGGATAAATTCATAAGTGTTATAAAATCTTGATATTGTGTATAAACAATGACATTAGAGAAAAAGACCAACAAGGGTTGTGGTGGAGCGGTAAGTACTCTTTCATACTTAACCAGATTTCGAGTTCAAGCCCCTATATATGAAGTCGCATTTGTCAGGGGACGCTTTATCCCCAATGTGGGACTTTCCGGCGCGAATCTGGATTTAGTCGGGCCCCAGTGTGAGTACCGGACACCGGGTGAGAAACAAAAAAAAGACATTTAGAGAAAAAGAGTTTTAAAGCATAAGTTCTTTTTGGGATATCATAAGTTGTTGGCTAAATTATTTTGATATGATTGTATGAACAGGCAAGATTCAAAGTAAGAAAAACAGCAATAATGGCAATTTTCTTTTCCCTGACAACACCAATGGGAATTGCAATTGGCTTTGGAATATCAACAGTGTACAGTGAGACAAGTCCAACAGCTCTCATGGTTGAGGGAATTTTCAATTCTATTGCTGCTGGAATTTTGGTTTACATGGCTTTAGTGGATCTCCTTGCAGCAGATTTTATGAGCAATAGAATGCAAGATAGTCCAAAACTTCAAATTGGAGCTAACGTTTTTCTTCTTCTTGGGGCTGGTTGTATGTCACTTTTGGCCAAGTGGGCCTAATAAAAAAAAATCTAGAGTTAGAACATAGGAAATAAACAAGTTTTTATTTTATTTTATTCTTTTTGTAGTTTTTTTAGGTCCCTTATTTTAGCCTTTTTGATCTTCAGAGAATGTCGGAATTACAAAGAGTAGTTCAAATTATTTACAAGATCATGTCTTCTCTTTAGAAAATGTGCAATTCTTTGGGTTTTTGTTAAAGCTCGAGAGTGAATTAGCGAATCATATTTTTAGTTAAATTGATTGGTAATCGGCAAGATAATAAAACGAAAACGCTGAAAATCTCAATTAAAGTACTAAGAAGGATTAGCTTTTATTTATAACTTTTTTAATTTTTATTTTTAAAAATGCATGAGGGTGAATTTTTTTCGAACATGGGGGTGGAATAGCAAATCGTGTTTTAGTGAAGTTGATTGATGATTGCAGGCGATATAAAAATGGTACTAATATAAAGGTATAAACGATAATACCAAAAACAATTAAGGTTTGTTATTACCTAGTTTCGGCATGATTATCCTAGACATCTTAGGGGTCGTTTGGTAGGATGTATAAGAATAGTGCGGAATAAGGTGTATTAGTAATGCATGGATTAGTAATGCATGTGTTAGTAATGCAAGCATTAGTTATAGAGATATTATTGTTTGGTGTGGTGTATTAAAATTATAACGCATTGCATAATTTTTAAGAAAAATAGTTGTTTACAAAAATGCCCTCCATATTCTCTAGTTTTAAGGGACTTTAAGGACAATTTTGTCTTTAACCATGCTAATGCATGCATTAATAGCCTTGGTATAACTAATGTCATGATTTTCTATGCATTACTTATGCATAGATAATGCAAAGTATGATGTATAACTAATACAAGTATTAGTTATACACATGTTAAAAAATTATACCAAACAAGGTATTAGTAATGCATAGAGTTAATGCTTGCATTAGTTTTTCTAATACCTCCTACCAAACGACCCCTTAGTGATGAAAAAGGGTGGGTCAAAACACAAAGTGGGTGCGTATATGCTCAAAAAGGAAGGTTGCAAATTGATTGGCAGAAACCGTAACCATCCAAATGAACTTGTAAAAATTGCACGGGGCGCCCTATTTGGGCGCCCCTCTTTAATCTGTAGTCGCTTTATCTTTTTTTTTTTTGCATTCGTACCCACTTTTTAAAATACTTCACCTTCCCTTTATAACTGAAAAACTTCAGCTCTAGAGAGCTGAAGTTTCCGGGTTACTAAACAAAAACTTCTGCTCTAGAGCTGAAGTTTTTATTTTATAACTAGAGCTGAAGTTTCCGGGTTACTAAACAAAAACTTCAGCTCTAGTTATAAAATAAAAACTTCAGCTTTAGAGCTGAAGTTTCCGGGTTACTAAACAAAAACTTCTGCTCTAGAGCTGAAGTTTCCGGGTTACTAAACAAAAACTTCTGCTCTAGAGCTGAAGTTTCCGGGTTACTAAACAAAAACTTCTGCTCTAGAGCTGAAGTTTCCGGGTTACTAAACAAAAACTTCTGCTCTAGAGCTGAAGTTTCCGGGTTACTAAACAAAAACTTCTGCTCTAGAGCTGAAGTTTCCGGGTTACTAAACAAAAACTTCTGCTCTAGAGCTGAAGTTTCCGGGTTACTAAACAAAAACTTCTGCTCTAGAGCTGAAGTTTCCGGGTTACTAAACAAAAACTTCTGCTCTAGAGCTGAAGTTTCCGGGTTACTAAACAAAAACTTCTGCTCTAGAGCTGAAGTTTCCGGGTTACTAAACAAAAACTTCTGCTCTAGAGCTGAAGTTTCCGGGTTACTAAACAAAAACTTCTGCTCTAGAGCTGAAGTTTCCGGGTTACTAAACAAAAACTTCTGCTCTAGAGCTGAAGTTTCCGGGTTACTAAACAAAAACTTCTGCTCTAGAGCTGAAGTTTCCGGGTTACTAAACAAAAACTTCTGCTCTAGAGCTGAAGTTTCCGGGTTACTAAACAAAAACTTCTGCTCTAGAGCTGAAGTTTCCGGGTTACTAAACAAAAACTTCTGCTCTAGAGCTGAAGTTTCCGGGTTACTAAACAAAAACTTCTGCTCTAGAGCTGAAGTTTCCGGGTTACTAAACAAAAACTTCTGCTCTAGAGCTGAAGTTTCCGGGTTACTAAACAAAAACTTCTGCTCTAGAGCTGAAGTTTCCGGGTTACTAAACAAAAACTTCTGCTCTAGAGCTGAAGTTTCCGGGTTACTAAACAAAAACTTCTGCTCTAGAGCTGAAGTTTCCGGGTTACTAAACAAAAACTTCTGCTCTAGAGCTGAAGTTTCCGGGTTACTAAACAAAAACTTCTGCTCTAGAGCTGAAGTTTCCGGGTTACTAAACAAAAACTTCTGCTCTAGAGCTGAAGTTTCCGGGTTACTAAACAAAAACTTCTGCTCTAGAGCTGAAGTTTCCGGGTTACTAAACAAAAACTTCTGCTCTAGAGCTGAAGTTTCCGGGTTACTAAACAAAAACTTCTGCTCTAGAGCTGAAGTTTCCGGGTTACTAAACAAAAACTTCTGCTCTAGAGCTGAAGTTTCCGGGTTACTAAACAAAAACTTCTGCTCTAGAGCTGAAGTTTCCGGGTTACTAAACAAAAACTTCTGCTCTAGAGCTGAAGTTTCCGGGTTACTAAACAAAAACTTCTGCTCTAGAGCTGAAGTTTCCGGGTTACTAAACAAAAACTTCTGCTCTAGAGCTGAAGTTTCCGGGTTACTAAACAAAAACTTCTGCTCTAGAGCTGAAGTTTCCGGGTTACTAAACAAAAACTTCTGCTCTAGAGCTGAAGTTTCCGGGTTACTAAACAAAAACTTCTGCTCTAGAGCTGAAGTTTCCGGGTTACTAAACAAAAACTTCTGCTCTAGAGCTGAAGTTTCCGGGTTACTAAACAAAAACTTCTGCTCTAGAGCTGAAGTTTCCGGGTTACTAAACAAAAACTTCTGCTCTAGAGCTGAAGTTTCCGGGTTACTAAACAAAAACTTCTGCTCTAGAGCTGAAGTTTCCGGGTTACTAAACAAAAACTTCTGCTCTAGAGCTGAAGTTTCCGGGTTACTAAACAAAAACTTCTGCTCTAGAGCTGAAGTTTCCGGGTTACTAAACAAAAACTTCTGCTCTAGAGCTGAAGTTTCCGGGTTACTAAACAAAAACTTCTGCTCTAGAGCTGAAGTTTCCGGGTTACTAAACAAAAACTTCTGCTCTAGAGCTGAAGTTTCCGGGTTACTAAACAAAAACTTCTGCTCTAGAGCTGAAGTTTCCGGGTTACTAAACAAAAACTTCTGCTCTAGAGCTGAAGTTTCCGGGTTACTAAACAAAAACTTCTGCTCTAGAGCTGAAGTTTCCGGGTTACTAAACAAAAACTTCTGCTCTAGAGCTGAAGTTTCCGGGTTACTAAACAAAAACTTCAGCTCTAGAGCTGAACTTCAGGCCCGGCTACTAAAATGTTGAAGTTTTGTGTGATTGCCTTTGCTACTTCAGCCCCGTGTGCTGAAGTTATGCGAAAAAGCGGGTACGCGTGTAATTTTTTTTGCAAAGCGGGCACAGGTTAAAATGTGGCACAAAAAGCGGGTATAGATGCAATTGCCCCAATGAACTTGGGTTGAATACGTAAAGAGGGATCGAAACTTTGATATCCTAATCTGGGAAATGGGCCTGTAATGTTTGCATTAGAGCTGAGTACTGTATTTCATCAAAATGTCGAACGTCTCTAGTAAATGAGTCAAATGAAAGAGGTTTAACTAGTATATCATCAATATAAATTTTCATAATTTTACCAATTTGCCGTTCGACATTTCATTAACGAGCCTTTGATAAATGACTCAGGTATTATTAAGCCCGAAAGACATCATATTATAGTAATCAGTGCCAAAATTTGTGATCAACGAGGTTTTTTCTTGATCCTCTTGGTGCATCCTAATTTGGTTATACCCAAAATACGCGTAAAAAAAATTCATTAACTCATGCCCGGCCGTTAGCATCGATCATTTAGTCAATGTTCGGTAACATGAAAGAGTTTTTAGAGAATGCATTATTCAAATTTTATAATCTACACACATTCTAATTTTTTTTTAAGAAACAATCACTACGTTAGCTAGCTAGTCAGGATAATTTAACTCGCGAATTGAACCTATATTTAATAATCGGGTTACCTCCTCTTTAACAAACATGTTTCTGACCTCGGCTATCAGCCGTTTCTTTTGCTTTACCGGCGGAAAATTGGGATCCAACCTTAAGTTATGGACAACCACATCTAATTGGATACTTGTCATATGAGAGCATGCAAAGCAATCAAAGTTAGCTTTCAAAACTCAATAATCTTAAGCCAGAGTTTGGGATTTAATCTCGTTCCTAGGTAAACCTTTTTTATTTGGGAATTCTACAAACAAAGCAATTTTTTCCAGTTCCTTTGCGGTAGACTTTGTAGCATCTACTTTCTCCGGTACTTGGAAAGATTACAACACCTGATAAAAATCAGATGACTCCTCTTCCCCATCGCTTTCAACCAGAATAGAAGAGGATACCGGTTCACGTAGTTGCTATTTATTCGCTCCTTCCGCCTTGCTGCTGGATAAGGTTAATGTATTTGTTTCTCTTGTTGCAAGTTGATCACCTTTGATTTGCTTGATCTTGTGTTGGGAACTTCAACAATTGATGATAAGTTGATGATACAACCTTCATTTCATAAATTCAAGGCGTGCCAAGGAATACATATATACTCAAAGTTCAATTCCTGAAGTTACCAACAAACCAAAATAGGATTTCCTAAGTAACCTTCTAGGATAGGAGGTTCGGGAGATGAAAGAACACATAGATAAGGCAGAGACATGTTTGAAAGTTTTCAATATCATACAAGTCTCACAGATATAAGCTTTAAGTATAACCTCTAATAGACACACAAAGTTATAGTTTGAACACTATAACGACACGGCCGGTCGTTTTAAGAATTAACATCCCGCGCGGCAGCTTAAGGCCTTGAGCAGCTTCATATTATGTGTTATGACTTGCGTACCTGGCCGAGTTCAGTTATCGGATGATTCGGAGTCAATTTGGAAGAAGAACTCATGTTCTAGAAGCTTAAGCAGTCAGAGTTCACCGAAATATGACTTTTGTGTAAACTACACTGGAATGGGGTTTTGATAACTCCAACAGCTTCGTATGGTAATTTTGTGCTTCGGCGTATGTCCGAATTTGGATTTGGAGATTCGTAGGTTAATTTGAAGTGTTTCGGCGAAAGTTGGAAAAGTTAAAGTTTTGAAAGGTTGAGAGGTTTGACCAAGAGTTGACTTTCGTGATATCGGGCTCGAAATGCAATTCTGAGAGTTTGATTAGTTGTGCTATGTCATTTGAGACTTGCATGTAAAATTTGACGTCGTTCCGGATTGATCTAGTATGTTTCGACACGAGTTTGGAATTGGAAGATTTGAAAGTTCATAAGTTTGATTCTTTGTGCGATTCGTAATTTTGACATTGTTTGATGTAATTTGAGACCTCGAACGGGTCCGTGTTAAGTTATGAAACTTGTTGGTATGTTTCGGAGGGGTCCTAGGGGCCTTGGGTGTGTTCCGGGTAGGCTACAGGCCATTTCTCTATGTTGTTGGGCTTTTGTTTTGCTAGTATCTGGTTTCCTTAATCGCGTTCGCACCAATTCCTCCGCGTTCGCATAGTGTAATTTTGGAGGTAGGAATATTTTTTCTTCGCGTTCTCATACTACTGTCCGCGATCGCGTAAGCGTACACCCCCCTTTCAATGCGTTTGCGTTTACTGGTCCGCGTTCACATAGCATAGCCCAAACTGGTTGCCTTTCGCGATCGCATTCCCTGTTTTGCAATCACGTAATACGTTTCTTGGGGCATCAGTGCTTTCCTTCTACGCGATCACATATACCTATTCGCGATCGTGTAGTGCAATTTCTTGCAGTGCACCTTTCCTTCTTCGCGATCGCAGTTCCTCTTTGAGGGTTAGCCATTTTTATCATTTTTGGAGTTGTGGAGCTCGGTTTTGAGCGATTCTTCGTGGGTTTTTCAAGCAAACCATTGGTAAGTGTTCTTCACCCCAAATTTATTATATTCCATGATCCCATCTATATTTTTATCTTATAATTAGTGTTTTGAGTTGAGAAAAATGGGAATTTTTGAAGAAATCTTTCAAAATGCAAAATGATGATTTGAGGGACGAATTGTAATTGAAATTTGATAATTTTGGTATGGTTGAACTTGTATTGGAAAGAGTGTTTGGTTTTTGTAAAATTTGTCAGGTTCTGAGGTGCGGGCCCGGGGGTTAACTTTTTAGTTTTGTTAAAGATCGAGACTTTATTATCCGGAATAGTTTCTTATGAGTTTTATTTATGATTTGAAGTTATTTTGGCTAGACTTGGGCCGTCCAGAGGTTATTTCACTCGAGAAGTTTATTTTAGAGTAGCGGTCTATCTTCTTTGAGGTAAGTTCTTGCCTAACTTTGTGTAGGGAACCCCTTAGGATTTGAGTCTTTGATGCTAATTGTATCATGTGAAGTCTGTGTACGCAAGGTGACGAGTACGTGCTCAGGCTTATTTATGGAAAGTTGACCTTTTAAGGCTCTTATGTCCTTATGTTCACTACATATGAAGTTGTTTTGTTATGATTAAGTTCCCCATTTACTAGTTTCACCTCTATGTGTCTTAACTGGAATTAATTATTTCATGTTCCACTCTTATTGTCTATTTAACTCTCGTGTGCCTTAACTGTAGTTGTTTCCTCTTCAATTGCCATGCTATCCTTTCCTAATTGTTATCCTTAATTCAAAATTATTATTATCTATTCTGTAATTGTCCATCCTTAATTGAGATTATGATTATATTTTCCGTTGCTTATCCTTTATTGGATGTATCTCTTTCATAATTGCTCAACCCTAAATGAAGTTAGTTATCCTTTATCATAGTTGCCTCATCCTTATTTGGAATTATTGACTCTTGTTATCTCCGTTGTTGTCGAATTGTACTTTTGTGGAGTCGAATTGTACTTTTGTGGAATCATTTGTTACGTACTATTTCTCCCTTGTTGAGTTATTCTTATTGAGACTAGTATTCTCTATTTTGTTTATTCTTTGTGAGCTCGTTCTACTGCTTCTTATGTTCTAAAGCTCTTGGGTTGATTTACTTGCAGTATTCTCGTATATTGTTGTGGTTGTTGTTGTGGTACTCAGTTTTTTTGAGCCAAGGGCTATGTGCAGTTGTGGTATTGAAACTGTTTAGAGAAAATGTTATGGAATATGGGCACATGTTGTGAAGGCCATTCTATTGTGTTGTTGTGTTTTTGGCACGTGATATTGTTGGGAGAATTTGTTCGGGTGTTTACACGAGATTTCTGCCGTGCTATTGTTACTATTGATTATGCACATATGGCATGAAAAGATGGGCTATAAATGTGTGTTTCCGTATGTAGCGAGATAAAGAGGGAACATTACAATGCGCGTTCATCGAGATAAGGCGGGTTTTTACTTTATTATTGCGTACGTGGCGAGACAAGGAGGGCTATGTCGGGGATTGATTTGTGATGACCTGGGAGCATTGTTGTTGTTGATATTTGTATTGTGGCGTCACTAACCTATGTGAGTTTTAACTTGTGCAAATTGTGGGAATCGTTCTTATGTGTCATTCATTTTCTCTACTCTCACTAATTGGCTTGAACTATGATAGAACACTTGCACAAGCATACATATAGTTAATCACCCCTATCAGTTTAAGAAGATGGATCCTGATATTATTGATCATTCCTACACACCCTCGTCTACTTGCCTTCTATGTGAGAATGGTTCTATTGGCACGTGAGTCGTCTATGTCGTTGCCAGTTGTAATGAAGGCACAAGATGTCAAGTGTTTAGGGTTCACGAATTGGGACCCGTGACTTGTGAATATTTTGAGGTTTGGTGCCTCGTGGAGATTATTGGATAAACCTGGTGTGAAAGCAGTTATTCTTATCGAGTTGCTACTTGTCCTTCCTTTAAATTGTGCTCAGCATACTCTATTGTGTTATTGCTTGTTGTGTTCCGCTGCTAATTGTTGCTTCCATTTCCTATTGCAAGTACCGTATTATTGTTGTCATTGTGCGTAGTTTTGTAGAGATATCATCTCTGTTAGTTCTATACCTATACGTGCCCAGGTTATTCAGTCTAGTAGGTGTCTAGACTATACCTCATCACTACTCCACTAAGGTTAGTCTTGATACTTACTGGATACCGTTGTGGTATACTCATACTACGCTTCTACACATTTTGTGCAGATCCAGGTATTTCGGAACCAATCGACCACTAGCTAGCTGTACGGATCTTGCTGCAGAGACTCAAGGTAAACCATCTACTGTGTTCGCAAGCTTTGGAGTCACCTTCTGATATTGTACTCGCACTTTTTTATCTCTATTTTGAAAGAGTTGTATTTATAGGTTTTCTCGCAAACTCAGGAGAACTTGTGACTTGTACTACCGATTTTGGGATTGTAACTCTTGTATAAAGATTTCAATTTCTATTTCGCATTTGCCATTCTTAATTTAAATATGGTTATTATATTAGTAAATGTTAGGCTTACCTAGTCCCTAAGAGTAGGTGCTATCACGACATCCTGTCGATGCCCCCTTTTTCTAAACGGAGTTCGAAATCAGGTATACGACATTCGGGAGGACAATTCTATTCCCATACGAGAATTGGGTTTTTGAGTTTGAAGAGTTGCCACCTAATGATTATAGTGCATTAGGACACTTTTAAGAAATAATTGAGATGAAGAACCAGAGTTTGGATAAGGCCAAGAAATTATCTCAAGGGGAAGGCGTTAGGCATCTCTCAAGATCCACTAGTGTGGTTCCCGGCCATGCTATAATTGTGACTTTAAGCAATGAAGAAGACAAGTAGAAAATAAAGAAGAGGGTATTCACATAGAATTGCAAACAAGTTTAAGAGTTTGAAAAAGAAAAGGAGTAGAAAATACAGGAAGTTGGTTTGAAAGAAAACTTAAAAAAAAAAACAAGTAAAAGGGGAAATGGGTCCTAGATTTGTAAATAATATGGATCACGTCAATGCAACATCCAGCAATCACTCCTCAGAAAAGGGGTCGCACGTGATATTAGCGCACCGGTCATCATATTCATATTCTACCCTTCCCATCCCGTTAAGGTATTAAAGCACGAAATATCTCGTTACTTATTGCATGCTAGTACTTGTCCCGATCCTATCAGTCCAGGAGGCGTTTGGGACTACTAATCCTAAAGGGAAAGGGATTTGGGGGCTTTTTGAGAGTTTCAAAGGACAAAATACTAAGGCGTCAATCAAAACACATAATGCAAGTAAAGGGGAAATCAAATAAGCAAGTAGGGCTCAAGTAAGCCTCCTTAAATCAGATAAAGCCATAGAGTTTAGCATGTCTTGCACGNAGACAGGAGGTCCGCATTAGGCTCGCTCGAATGCAGTTGTCAAAGGCTGATCCACTTGATTAATTAACCCACTTTTATCTTTGTTGAATAGGACTAGCGATTTCGAAAAGCAAACTGATTATAAAGGGTTGCCAGTTTTTATCAGAGTGAAATAAGTTTCAGAAAAGAATGTACAATTCTAAAAAGGTTTAACAGAAAAGAAATGAACTTCAGATGGACATGCAGACTAATTGAAAAAAAAAATTCATGAATCTTATCAGAATGTGAAAGTTTTCGAAAAAATGTCGGTTTGTTTAGAAAAAGGTTTATCAACTTACGAGGTTCAGAAAAATTGCAGAAGACTGCCAGTTTTACCAAGTAAATACTAATTTCAACTGTTGATGCTGTTTTGAAAGAATGAAACGACACAGATTCGAAGTTCCTATAGGCTTGCTTTCTATGCGTTAACTGATTTTTAACACTTTTTAACAGGAGTCTTACAAATATGGTATCTATAAGCAACTTTGTTGTTAAGCCTAAAGTTTGCCTAATGGCATCATTATGTGCAGAAATGTAAACCCTTACAAGCATGGTATCTATATGCATAGTTGCAGAATTCAGAAGTTAAATCCTATAGGCATGCTTTCTACGTGTGAAGTTGCACAAATTAGAAATTAAATCCTATAGACATGTTTTTTACCGTTTGTGCATAAAAGTAACCCCCTTCCTTTTTCACTAAATCCCCATGAGTTTGTACAAATTATTACAGACCAGTAAAATATACTAAAATTAAAAGTACAATCAAAAATTAAAGCTACATCCGAGCAGCCTAATTCAGACTTAGTGTCTAGCAATATTAGATTGAACCACTTTCGAGATCAATATTTCCAAAGCCTTCTCTTATCTAGGGTGTTTCAGAGATCCAAGGAGTTTCAGGAAGTCCAGGCAGTGCTTGCACCTAAGATATTAATCAGAATGAGTTATAGTGCAGTGAGGAACAACCAGCCCTCAGGTGTCCAAGTTCAGAGGGAGCTCATTGATCCAAAGGCATGGCTCACAGGGGGGGGGGGAGAACCCAAGTTCTAAGAGCGAGTGCCAGTGCAATAGAGAGGGGTAGATGGTGCCAAAGCAGGCTGGTGGTCATGCCTAACCATAAGGTAGGCTGGCACACCCCAGACTAAGCATGTTCAGCCAGCAAATAAAAGCACAGACCTATTGAAGGTCAGGCCATGGTCTGGATAGTGATTAGGACACTGCCAGACCAAGGTCTCAAGCTCAGAATACATATAAAGGGGAAGGGGAAGGGGAATGGAAAGAGTTTAGGACTCAGGGAGTCCAGTCCATATACATGAACAACAATGTCAAGTGTTGTCATATTTTCTGAACCATAACTCAACAAACAAAAGGACTAGGGATAGGGATTCATGTAAGCACAGAGATAAGGAAGTAAGTAAACTTGCAGAGAATTACAGCATAGAGACAGTAAGACAAACAAAGGAAAGGCTGAAGAATAAACATGTAGTGGAGAGGCAGAAATTAAATAAAGAGAGACATACCAATTGCAGAAAAGTAAGCAGAGAGAAAGCAGGATTCTTTCAGCCAAACCACAATCAGAGAAGAGAACTTTAAGCTATGATTTCAGAGAACTCGAATACTTTTAAGAAAATCTGAGTGTATTTGAGAGAAGAAGTAATGACTTGTTCTGTGTGTTAGAACTCCTTTTTTTTCTTGAAAGAGAAGAGGTACATGTATTTATAGGTTTGAAAACGAGTAGAGAATAGGGTAACAAGTAAGGTCTTAACACAAACATGGAAATAATCACAGTCCAAATCAATTAACACAAGTATTTCCCTCTAATTAAGGGATTACTGCTCAAACAGATACTAACATGATTAATTAAGGAAAGAAACCAATTTGAGAAAGATTGATTTCTGACCATATAAGGGATAGTAAAAGTATAGAGTAAATATTTAAGTCTAAGTACAAAGTATACTTAATTTTGGGAAAGGATTCAGCAAAGCAAAATAAGGAAAGGAATCAGTTAACCCTTAATAGCCGAGTAAAATCAGAATTTCACAAGGAAAAGTTTTGAAAATCAGTCACGAGTTTGAAAATCAATCATAGAAAGGACTCAGTATATAAATGAAGTGCACAAGTAATAGATCCGTAAGGCCAAGCTATGGCGAGAGGAAACAACATAAAGTAATAGCACAGAATTAATAGACAGCAAGCATGTACAGCGTGATAGTCACGTAGGTCAAGTTTCATTGGCTTAGTAATAAAGAAAAGATCAGAAGAATGCAAAAAGTCAAGTGAAAACCTTTCTGAAAACATAGTCGAGTTTGACAGATAGCAAGAACTTAGAACAAAATGAATCACATAAAGAAAAGAGACGCTAAAGTTAAAGGAAACGGTTTGAGCAATTTCAAACAGACGAGTTGCACAAACAACATCTGGAACTCGAATGGACCCCAAATAACTAGGGTTTTCGAAATCAGTCGAGTTTAGAGGCGATAAACAAGTGAAACAAACAAACAGCTTCAGAATCTCAAATAAACCTCGAAAATTAGGGTTTTCAACACTAATCAGTAAATCAAACGAATACTAACAGATAGACTCAGAAACTAAATCAAATCCCAAGAATTAGGGTTTTCAACACCAATTAAACCTAGAGATGATAAGTCACCTGAATCGAACAAAAATTAACAAACAGACTCCGAAACCCTAATTTGAAATCAAAGGATTTTCGAAAAGGAAATTTGGGGAAAACACTTGAAATATCAAATATAGCATAGATCTAAACAGATAAACAAAAAGGAACCTCGAATAGGCTAGGGTTTCTGAGAACCCTAGAAACGAGAAAGGCTTGGAAGAAACAAGATCAGATCTGGAGTCGATAAGGTCGAAATCAGGCTCAGGCGAGACACGCCGGAGCAAGGCCGGAGATGGCTGGAACCTTGAATCGACGAAGGTCTAAGTGAAGGCCCTCGAAGTCTGGCCTCGAACCTTTAGGTATCAAGCACGTGAGAGCAGTAGGGGGTGAGTATAAGTCGTCCATGGCTTGAGCGGCCATGAATTCCGGTGGGTTCGGGGTTGAAAGTGGCAGAAAGCAATTAGGGTTTCGAGAGAGTTCAAGAGCATTTGAGAGAAGAGGGAGTTAGAGGCGGTGTCTCTGAAAGAATGGGGTAGGGTTTAGGGGTCGTTTGAAATTAAAAAGGAAAGAAAAGATCTTGGTCGTTGATCGAAATGATCAACGGCTCAGATTTTAAAAGACCGGGCGGGTTTGGGTAATCGAATCAGGGGTCGGGTCCAAAATGGAATTGGGTCGCTTGATTTGGGGGTTGGAATTGGGTCGAATTGGGGTGCAATTTGGGCTAAAATTGAAATGAAATAGGGTCAGATTTTAAATAGCCACTTTTCCCTGTTTTATTTTATAAAAATAGTAAAAGGTTTTTTTTTGAAACAAATCGAAGGTACTAAATCGATAAATGATATACAAGTATTGAATTAAAAATACTGGAAGTAATTTTATAATTGTAAAATGTTGTAAATCATAAAATAGGCTATAATTGCAATTACATGCAATTTAGCTTTAAAATTGCCAAAAAATTTGTAAAAATATGAAAAAATTACATTAATTATATTTTGGCATAAATGTGAGAATAAAATGAGTTATTCACCAAAAATGATAATTTTGGGAATAATTATTGAATTTTCTGGTATTAAAATAGGCAATAAATTGGTTTAAAAATACTAAAACTCTTGGGTGTGCTTATATATGCACGTATATGCTATTTTGGAAATATTTTGGGTATAAAATTACCTAGGAAAAAATTGGGTATCAACAACTGCCTCTCTTTACCCGAGGATGATGAAAGAGTTGTCGGGTAAAGATAAGATGGCCAATTTTGACCGGAAGCGGCGATTGAAAAGAATTTTGACCGAGCTCTGGTCTCTGAGCGGCCTACATATACCTAGTTTTACAGGAATCAGGCCATATATAGTTCATGACTCATTAACGGAATGTGCTGATGGAGGTTTGAAAAGAACGACCACGATGCTTAAGTTGCAAGAAGTATTTGAAATCTGATAGGTTGTGGGAACCGAAGCGGGATCGATCCTGTTGAGACGGTCGTTTGATAGACGGTGTACCTGTAAGTAAGCAATACGAGCATATATCGTGTATAACCTTAAACGTGATGTAAGTTCCCATTGGACCATGAATGTTGTCTTTGGACGGTTAGGATGACGTCCTCAGACTACGACGTCCCGGGCCATGAAGAGCATAAATAAAGATTTGCAGGCTATGAAATGATGTTCTCAGGCTATGCGGATGGTGCCTCCGAACCATGACGCCTTTGAATAGGTTGGCGATCTTTCAACCCATGAAATGCAAAAGGTGGCGATCTTTCAGCCCATGCAAGAAACGGCGATGTTCCAGCCAGTGCAGAATTTAAATGAAGGTGGCAATATTGTATCCATGCGAGAAAGATAAAGAGTTGATATTTCAGCCATGCGAGACGCGGATGGAGACAGAGCTTAGTCTCGGAAGGCAGATAAGTAGCCTTATACAGATAATGCAGATGGAGATAGAGCTTAGTCTTGAAAGGCAGAAGAGTAGCCTTATGCAGAAATGCAGATGGAGACAGTGCTTAGTCTCGAAAGGCAGAAGAGTAGCCTTATACAGGATGTAGATGGAGACAATGCTTAGTCTCGAAAGGCAGAAGAGTAGCCTTATGCAGGATGTAGATGGAGACAGTGCTTAGTCTCAAAAGGCAGAAGAGTAGCCTTATGCAGGATGCAGATGGAGACAATGCTTAGTCTCGAAAGGCAGAAGAGTAGCCTTATGCAGGATGCATATGGAGACAGAGCTTAGTCTTGAAAGGCAAAAGAGTAGCCTTATGTAATGCAAGAATGTAAAAGGATGAATAGTAGTAAGATTTATTAGCTGATAGCCGATTATGATATCGTGAATGCTGGGGAGGTCGTGTACGGATAGCAATTACGGGTAAGTGATGATTCTGAGGAGTTGCATTCTTGGGAAAGTATGCATACATAAATATACTTAACGATACTGCAAGTCGAGTGCCTGCATCCAAAGAAAAATTGTGAGTTCTGTAAGGGGGAAAGGTTAGTTCGTCTTCCCCTGGCTCCTGTCGTTGTGTATCATTGGGGGTAGCATCGCTAAAAAATAGCAATTCGGCTAATAGTTATGCATGATTTAGTAAATATAACGTAAGTAGAAAATAGTTTTCTTTAGATGAACCAACGACTGCGACGTAGTTCACTACATTGCGACCTCTCTCGCTTTGGAATTTTGAGGGTCCTCCTCAAAATTCTGCCCCAGTTTACTGGGCAGACACTTCTGATGGCTGCGCTGAACGACTGCAAAAATCATCTTCGGAATTTTGAGGGTCCTCCTCAAAATTCTGCCCCAGTTCCAATAGCAAGGGGAAAATGGAATTTTTATTAAATTGTGACCGAACCTATAGGGCTGCCTACGTATCCCCTCTTCAAATTACATCATAAAGGTAATCATAAGTGGTTACAGATAGTATCGTTTCACTGCATATGAATTGATTGGCTTCGTCCAGACTTCTCCGTCCATCTCTGCAAGAGTAAGGTCTCCTCCGGTTAGAACCCGGTGAACCATGTACGAACCTTGGCAGTTGGGAGAAAATTTCCCCTTGGATTCATCTTGATGTGGGAATATTTTCTTCAACACTAGCTGCCCCGGTGTAAACTTCTTTGGCTTAACTCTTTTGTTGAAGGCTCTGGACATTCTGTTCTGATACAACTGACCGTGGCAAACTGCATTCATCATTTTCCTATCTATAAGGGCTAACTGCTCGTAGCGACCTTTTACCCATTCTGCATCATCCAACTATGCTTCTTGTATGATCCTTAAGGAGGGAATTTCTACCTCAGCGGGGATGACCCCCTCTGTACCATAAACCAGCATGTAGGGAGTTGCCCCAGTTGATGTGCGGATTGTGGTGCGGTATCCCAGTAAGGCGAATGATAACTTCTCATGACATTGTTTGTGCCTATCAATCATCTTCCTTAGTATCTTCTTGATATTCTTGTTGGCTTCTTCTACAGCTCCATTCATCTGAGGCCTGTAGGCTATAGAGTTCTTGTGTTTGATCTTGAATGTCTCAAACATTGCTTTCATCACGTCGCTGTTGAGATTGGAACCATTATCGGTGATGATTGATTTTGGAATTCCGAATCGGCAAACAATACAGTCACGGACGAAATCTGCCATAACTTTCTTAGTCACTGCCATGTATGACGCTGCTTTAACCCATTTGGTAAAATAATCAATTGCCACCAGGATAAACCTGTACCTGTTTGGTGCGGCAGGCTCGATAGGTCCGATAACATCCATTCCCTAAGCGGCGAATAGCCATGATGAGCTTGTTGCAGTAAGCTCGTTGGAGGTACTTTTATCATATCCGCATGTATCTGACAGCGATGGCATTTGCGAACATACTGGATACAGTCTGCTTCCATAGTCATCCAAAATTACCCTGCTCGAAGTATCTTTTTCACTAAAACAAAACCATTCATATGCGGCCCGCAGGTCCCTGCATGCACTTCGTCCAATAGCTTGGATGCTTCTTTTGCTTCGACACACCTTAGTAAACCCAAATCGGGAGTCCTCCTGCACAGGATTCCTCCACTGTGAAAGAAGTTTTTGGATAACCTCCGAAGTGTGTGCTTCTGAGTAGCGTTGGCAAGTTCTGGATATTCTCCTATTGTCAAGTACTCTTTGATGTCCTGGAACCATGGTTTTCCGTCTGCTTCTTCCTCAATGTGAGCACAATAAGCTGGCTGATCACAAATCTTTTCCGGGATGGGATCAATGAAATTCGTATCTGGATGCTGGATCATGGATGATAGAGTAGCTAATGCATCAGCAAATTCATTTTGGATCCTGAGGACGTGCTGAAATCTTGTCTTTGTGAATCTCTTCCTCAACTCCTGTATGTGATGCAGATAAGGAAGTATCTTAGAGTTCTTGGTTGCCCACTCTTCTCAAACCTGATGTATGAGCAAGTCGGAATCCCCGATCACTAGCAACTCCTGAATGTTCATGTCAATGGCTATCTTGAGCCCCAGGATGCAGGCTTCATATTCAGCCATATTATTTGTGCAAGGGAACCTGAGCTTGGCGGATATCGGGTAATGCTGGCTGATTTCTGATACTAGGACTGCTCTTATACCAACTCCTTTGAAATTTGCGGCTCCGTCGAAAAACAACCTCCAACCGTCATAGGATTCTACAATATCTTCTCCTACGAAGGATACCTCTTCATCAGGAAAGTACGTTTTCAGAGGTTCATATTCTCTGCCAACAGGATTCTCGGCGAGGTGATCTGCTAAGGCTTGACCTTTGATTGCCTTCTGAGTCACGTAAACAATGTCGAATTCACTTAGCAGGATTTGCCACTTAGCGAGCTTGCCGGTGGGCATGGGCTTCTGGAAGATATACTTCAGCGGGTCTATTCTTGATATGAGATAAGTAGTGTAGGCACAAAAAATAATGCCTCAATATCTGAGCTACCCAAGTCAGAGCATAACAGGTGCGCTCTAATAGAGAATATCAGGCCTCGTACAGGGTGAACTTCTTATTGAGATAGTAGATGGCTTGCTCCTTTCTCCCCATTTCGTCATGTTGTCCCAGAACACAACCGAATGCTCCATCCAATACTGCAAGGTAAAGCAATAGAGGTCTTTCTGGCTCGGGCGGAACCAAGACTGGCGACGTTGACAAGTATTCCTTGATTCTGTCAAAAGCTTTCTGACAATCATTAGTCCATTTAGCAGCAATGTCTTTCTTCAACATTTTAAAGATAGGTTCACAAATGACAGTGGACTGAGCTATGAATCGGCTGATATAGTTGAGTCTCCCCTGGAAACTCATCACGTCCTTCTTGTTCTTTGGCGGTGGTAATTCTTGAATGGCTTTGACCTTTGATATGTCCAATTCTATTCCTCGACGACTCACGATGAAACCCAGTAATTTTCCAGCAGGAACCCCGAATGCACACTTGGCGGGATTCAGTTTCAGATTGTACCTCCTCAGTCTGTTGAAGAACTTTCTTAGATCTTCCATATGATTAGTGGCCTTCTTGGATTTGATGATGACGTCGTCCACATATACCTCGATCTCCTTGTGTATCATGTCGTGAAAGATAGCAGTCATGGCTCTCATATAGGTGGCGCCAGCATTCTTCAACCCAAACTGCATCATTTTGTAACAATACATTTCCTACGGCGTGATGAAAGCCGTTTTGTCTGCATCTTCCTCATCCATCCATATATGATGATACCCGGGGAAACAATCAACAAAAGACTGCAACTCATGCTTGGCGTAGTTATCGATAAGAATGTGTATGTTCGGCAAGGGGAAGTCGTCTTTGGGACTGGCCCGGTTAAGATCCCGGTAGTCGACACAAACTCTAACTTTCCCATCCTTCTTTGGTACTGGCACGATGTTGGCTAACCATGTCGGATACTCTACTACCCTGAGAACCTTGGCTTTGACTTGCTTGGTAACCTCTTCTTTGATTTTCAAACTCATGTCGAGTTTGAATTTCCTGAACTTCTACTTTACCGGCGGACAGGTTGGATCTGTTGGCAGTTTATGAGCTACAATGGACGTACTGAGACCAGTCATGTCATCATACGACCAGGCGAATATGTCCTCATATTCCTTTAAAAACTCCGTGTATTCTTCCTTTTCTGATGGTGACAGGTGAACACTGATGCGCATTTCTTTGACATTTTCTGTATCTCCCAAATTAACGACCTCAGTTTCGTTCAAGTTAGACTTAGGTCTGTTCTCAAAGTGCTCAACCTCTCTAACGACCTCTTCTGGTATATCATCCTCTTCTGAGTCTATATCCGTTGGTTGCGTTGTTTCGTTACAAGTCACAATCGTTGGTTCATCGTCAAAGTAAGTAATAGTAATGTTGTGTAAATATAGTAAATGATAGAGAAAATAATAAGAGCGAGATTTATAAGAAACTTAAATGCTTTAATAAATTTCATAAGTGATTTGAACATTGTAGCTCTTATTTCGAAATTAAAATACGGAAAGAAAATTAACTAGCAAAAAGTAAAAGGTGATGCATGGTGTGAGCACGTGATTTTTGCCCTAAGCAAATTATTCCCAAATATATGCAAAAAGATTTTTTGAATTTTTGTGGCAATTTGTTGATAATTGTGTGCATAATAATAATTCATAAAACAGGTAGAAATACCAGGATTTTATGATTTTTTGGAAACAAATCAAAGAAAATCAAAATATACATCTACTTGTTTTAATTAGAAAATACTAAAAAATAGAAATTAATTACTCTTTAATTTTAGTAAAAAATCAGAAAATTAAAGGAAAAAGGAAAATACAAGGAAAATAGAGAAGAAAATAAATACAAGAGTAAAATACAAAAATATAGAAAAGAAATAAATAAATAAATACAAAAATACAAAAAAATACAAAGGAAGTATAATGCAAATAATACAATACAAATATTGGGCTAAATACAATAATTATTAGCCCAAGTGTTAAATAACACTGCCCAGGCCCAAAAGAAAGAAGCCCGATCTGCCATATAACTAAGCCAAACGACACCGTTCAGAATATCAAATCTAGACCGTTGAAACTTTGATCAAACGGTCCAGAGTAACGGTTGCTTAATAAATAAAACGACGCCGTGTGTGGAAGCTAATCTGAACCGTTGATAACATTAATCCAATGGCCACGATTAATTGATCACTTAATTGGAACAACGTCGTACATAGGCCAATTGAATCTGAGCCGTTGGTTCATTTGATCCAACGGTCCCAGATCCTCCAAAGCTTTTAAATATACAAACGTTACACATTTCATTTCATTTTACACCTTCGTCTCTAACATGAAACCCTAGCCGCCTCAGTATCCTCTCAACCATCGCCGGAAACCTACCGGCGGTGGTTCACCACCATCTCTGTTCAAACCACCATGAACACCCCATAGCCTACTTCGTCCCCTCTTTCACCCTATCCCCTTGGCTTCCCCTGAAAACCCTTGGAAACCTTCAAATAACCCAAAAGGTGTCGCCGGAACCCTACTCCGGCGAACACCACCTATGAACCAGAGTCCATCCTTAACACCCCACAACCGCCTCCGCCTCCTCTTTAATCCCATCTAGGTGGCTTCCCTCGAATAAGCTTGAAAACCCTCGAATTTGTCAAAAAGTGTCGCCGGAACCTTACTCCGGCGAACACCCTTGTTCCAAAAACAACCTGTATAACCCCATAACACCCAGCTTCACTTTCCAAGAGTCTTTTTCACAAAAAAAAAGAGACTCGATGAGTCTGCCTGAGAGCAAAAGTCCAAGAAATCAATGTCCAGAACTTCCAAAGTTCCAGATAATCAAGAAAAGTGAAGGAAAATGAAAATAAGAGAAAGAAAGAAAGAAAAGAAGAATCAAAATGAAAGCTAAGTATTCTAAACTTTTTCCTGATTTTTCTTATTTGTGAATCGCATGCCTATAACCTCTTTGCCTTCTGATCTTTCTTATTTGTGAAACGCATGGCTATAATCTCTCTTCTCTGAAAAAGTTTTTAGTCAAATTGTATGTTTGTTGTTCATAATAGCCACACTTAGATTTCTAGGGTTTTATTTGATAAAATCGGATTAGTAATTAGGTTTTCTGTTAATTAGATTCTACCTCTATCTAAATGTTCCCTTGAATCTCGTTAATTGATTACTTAGACTCTAATTTGATTTTTATCTGTGAAACTGTCTATTGTTTGGCTAATTTTGTAAATCGATTTTGACTTTGACTTTTGGGTTCTGATTAATAATGGGGTTAAAATGGTAAATAAAAGGAAAAGGCAGGGCTAAATGGGGAAGGTTAATAGGTGTACTGTAATAAACCTAAGGGGGTAAGGGTGTAATTGGTAATGCTGCCTGGTTCACGGGTAATTAGATAAGGGGCAAAGGGTATTCTGGGCATAATAAAAGGGTAATTAAGTGAAAATTGAAAGCAAGTGAGGGTAGTTTAGACAATTAAGGGTATTAGAATAAGGTAGATGCCACTAGAACCTTCTAGAAGGGGTTCTAGTGCATTTTCGATTAAAATTAGTATAGTTATATGAAAATAAGTAAAGGGGGGGGGGGTGGAAATTTAGAATATTAATTTCAAAATTCCCTCCCATTTTGTTCTATAAATAGGCCTCATTAGGCCACTTTAAAAAAAAAAAAGTTTAGAAGGTCCAATATTCTGAAAATCCTTCTAATCTCTGAAAAATTCAAATTTCCTAGTCCATCCTTAAGAAATTCTCTAATACTACTGTTCCATTGATTTTGGTTCGAGTTCAAGTTGAAAATCTCCTGAGTTTTGGTATTTCGTCTGTTGATCTGGGTTTATTTGATCTGAATTTGGTTGCTGAAGCTGTGTGTTGCTGTGGTTATTCCCTGGGAAGTTGTTTGGTTATTTTGAGGTTTTTGTGATCAAATCTGGTTATTGAGCATTCGCTGTGAATCTGCTGGTTTATTGTTTGCTGGAGTCCTGTTATTGCTGATCCTTCTCCTCTTATTGCTTTAGACTTATCGGACTTGTTTCACATTTCCAGGTACACCTCTGAAATTCGAAGATGTAGTCACAAATTTGAAGATATAAAATGTTCGATTGGTTTTATTAACTTTTGATTATGCTTATTTCATAGATGTAGAATTAGTTATATTCATGTGTATTCGTTAGGTGAATCGTATGTATATTTGGACTGTATGGACTGTGGACTCGGACTATTAATTCCTTTTAAGTAGCTTAGTTTAAATATCACGTAGAACATCACATGTGAAGTAGAATAACAGAAAAACAATCACATTAGAGTAGAGATTAGAAAAATTGAAAACAAAATGTTAAAGTCTGTTTTGATTGAGATTTTGAATCTTCAGTTGTGATGAATCAGAAAATGAAATGAAATTTTAAAAATTCATTTGTTATCCTTAGTTTATGTTAGTCAGTTTTAATAAGTAAAAGCATGAGTTCTTCAGATTCAAATTTTGATTAGTTAATACGGTATGCTTCAGATTAATTCATGCTATGTAAGAAAAATTGTAATGAGTTTTCAATAATGAGTATAAAATGACTGCTTCAGTACGAACGAATTTGTACTTCAATTCGAATAAGTTTTCTATAGTTTAGTTTTAATATTTCTAATTGAACAAAGTAGTAACTCAACTCTGCATTTGAACATGTAGTATTTCAATTAATAAATAATATTAGAAATCTGTTATAATGATAGTTAATCTGTGGATAGTTTAAAAAGAGGTGTAGTTAAACTGAATAAGTCAAAACAGTAAACTGGAAACAAGTGTTCAGTGTTATTGCCTTGATTAATTTCTGATACTATGATAACTTTGTAAATCTAATACTAGATTTGTAATAATGTTTGAGCCTATTTTGGATTCGTATTAGTAATATGGGCCAGATTCAGGCATAAGAGCCCATATCCAGTATCATAGTTTCATTGCTTATTTGAACAAACCAATGCGTATGAATTGGGCTGAAATGAGCCCCGTGCACAGCTGTGCGTCGTTCTTCACTGGCCTGGTTTCAAGGCCCAAAGCACACTAAGGCCTGAACATCAATGAATTAAAAACGCAAATTACAACTAGGCAGCATTGTTTGTTACTTGGGTAAGGCAAAAACAATAGTAGAAAATATAACACACCTTAGGCTTGACCTTCTAAAAATAAAGGAGATGAGCCTCGTTTAAGAATAAAATGCACGGGGCCTTCAATTAATTGTTATAAAATACTTGGATTTGGAAGGACCGTTTAGTAAATTTCACGGTCTTTCCCAAAGTTAACAAGACGTAGATATTTTAGGCGCGATATAATAATATACTTTCTCAAGTATGGGTGCACATTTATGTGACCCAAATCTAAATCTCAACGAAGTCTAAATGTATCAAAAACCGCAGGCGTACTGGTACGGTGTGGCCCGAAATACATTTTCACGACGTTGCAATTCTTATAAAAGGATAAAGCGGAATATTGATAAATGCACATAAAAATGGAACATATAAAGAAATCAGATAAAAACAAATACAACAGTTGAGCGACCGTGCTAGAACCACGAAATTCGGGAGTGCCTATCACCTTCTCCCGGATTAACAGAATTCCTTATCTGGATTTCTAGTTCGCAGACTGTAACAGAGTCAAACTTTCCTCGGTTCGGAATTAAACCGGTGACTTGGGACGCCATTATTTTCCCATGTGGCGACTCTGAAAATTAAAATAAATTAATCCTGTTCCGACTGTCCTTAAATTGGAAAAACTCCTTCCTCTTATTATATCCCTTCCCGGGGTGTAAATAAATAGGCTCGGTAAAAAGGAGGTGTGACAGCTCTGGCGACTCTGCTGAGGATAAGAAACCCAGAATCTCTGGTTCAGGGTTTAAGAATTTGAGCTCAGTTAAATTGCTGAATTTGTTTATATCTGATTTTTTCCTATATGTCTTGATTAATGTGCTAAATATTTACCGCTTTGATATTACGTGAACTGTATATAAATTGTGCCGAAAACCCTTCTCTTCTTACCTCTGGGGATGTGCTTACTGNTCAGGTTTTTGAACCTAGGAATAGGACGTTTATCTGCATCATATCTGACTTAGGGGACTCAACACAGGGGTTGGATCCGTCTAGGACAGGTGACCTAAATATGAAAAGACCATCATGATTATATGTTGCATTTATTTGTCTCGAGCCATCATGCTGACCGGTTAGAAAAAAAATTTTGAGTGAAAAGGAAAGAAAAAATAGTAATTGTTGATATTCAAATACTGTCGAAATTCTTTTGAAATTTGGTGGATTTATAAATAAGAAATTGTTGATTTTAAAAATCTTGTTTTGGGTTATGGAAATAAATAAAATTTTGTTATTTTATTAGAAACTATAATTAGGTTTGCCAATAT
>MU678402.1:5976-20810 GCA_026770625.1 Nicotiana glauca
TGTACTAGCTAGGAAATTTAGGGTAGAATATTTTCAAGATGCCATTATTTGGGCACTCTATATAAAGAGAACATTCCCTCACTCTTGTCACACCTCCTTTTTCTACTACACCCCGAAAGAAGGTATAATAAAGGGAGTTTTTTTTAATTTAAGTGACAATCGAAATGGGATTAATTATTCAATTCAGAGTCGCCACTTGGGGATAGTTTATTTGGTGTCCCAAGTCACCGATTTATTTTAAATCCCAAATCGAGGAAATTTCGACTTTCCTTTTGAAGTCTGCGAACCAGAAATTCTGAATAAGGAATTCTGTTAACCCGAGGGAAGGTGTTAGGCACCCTCGGATTCCGTGGTTCTAGCACGGTCGCTCAACTGTTATTATTGGCTTATTATCTGATTTTAGTACAGTTTGAACCTATGTGAAATTTTAAATTATTTACCGCTTTAAAAATTATTTTTTGAGAGAATTGCAACGTCATTAATACACGTCTCGAACCACGTCACATAAATGCACCCATAATTTTTGACATATTTTGACATCGTTGAGATTTGGATTTGGGTCACATAAATGTGCACCCGAGTTTAGGAAAGTAAAATTATTAAATAACATGCCTAAAGCAACTAACGTGTTATTAACCTTGCGGGAGGCCATGGAAATTCACTAAATGGCACGTCCCGAGTTCTAAATATTTTAATAAAGTAATTAAAGAGGGCCACGCAATTTATGATCTTATTTGGCACGGCGTACCTCAATTTGTTTTAAAGGCCGACCTAAAAGAACTACGATTTTCTATTAAAGATTGTCTCTAAAGGGCCTAATTAATTAGTTAACATTATTAGTAAACTATCAATTAGGGAGTTCAGGCCCCAAGCTTAAGTCTGAACTCGAACAAGGCGATTCTCATTACTGAAGAAACCCTTAGCTTGAGTCCTCTACTTAGCTTGAAAGGCCCAAAACATACCGTTTGACCTTATTCATAACACCCCTTAGCTATTAAAAGGGAAATAAACCAAATAGACGAGTCGGATATTTTTTTTTTAAAAAAAAAATGTTGAGAGTAATAAAGAAATAGGGAAATTGGGCCTGTCGTGAAGCCCAACAACTCAGGCCCCTTGGATAAGCAGAAGACGGGCCTGGCACCAATTTTGGTCATGTTGAATTATGGCCCAAACAGTCCAGGCCTTTAAATTATCAGCTAAAATCATATTTTAATTTTTTCGTGCATGGAACATAGAATTAGACATTAGGATTCAAATTCATGTATCAACTAGAATCTAAACATTTTGTTAAGCTACTAATTAATACAAACAATTATAAGAAGTGATGATTACACTAGGGTGATTATCCACTATATGGAAACATCGAAATTAAAATAGGTTTATCTAATACATTCTTCAATTCGTTTTCCACACTATGAATTTTGTTTCAAACAAGCAACAACTTGAAACACAATGGGAGTTCAAAAATGTCATGTTCATGCCCTAAAATTATTTCGAATGGTACTGAAATGGAAACTAACTCCACAGGATATCCATAATATCATACATCATTGCATCAAAGGGAAACTTCAACCATACTCAGCCCAATCAAGTTTATCATTACAGATCCAAACTCAAAATAGACTAAAACAATTGAACCTTAAATTTAACACTACTATAACATCTATCAGTAAGAACCTACAGGAATTCCCTATTAGTCATGAAAATCTAACAGGTGATTCATAACAGAGATCTAAACATACAGCTAAACAACTGGACTCCATGATCCGTTCAAGAAAAAGCTACCAAACCTATTGCATAGTATTCTGAACATGCTATGATATTGAAACAAAATACTCAATACAGCACAAAACAAATATATTAGAAGAAACTTCAACTTGAATTCCATCCAGTCATTGATTTACATGATTCAACACTCTGTCATTGAATTAAGAGAGTACCTGGAAATGAAGGAAAAGAGAAGTAAGGAAGCAGTTTATAGCAGCAGCAACAGCAAACAGCTTTGTCACGACCCCAGTTCACCCTCCATGAACATATCATGATGGCACCTAGTCCCTATGACTAGGTAATCCTAACAATGCAGAATATAAACCAATTTGCGGAAGAAAGTAATTAAACTGAACTAGTGAAATAAATCAGTGTTTAAGGTGCCACATGGCACATACAGCAATAAGTCTCGAAGCTAACAAATATTCCCAAAACCCGGAATCTCACAAATCACAAGCTAAGGGATGCATAAGAGGCTCTGACTCCAGAATGTCTATACAAAGGAGAAATACCTAAAGAACTATACTTATTACAGAAAGCTGGAAAGGGAATCCTCGGTCTGCGGATGTAGCAGATATACCTCGAAGTCTCTACCGATACGCCTGCTTCCAAGGCTGATAGAACTGAATGGGAGTACCTGTACCTGCACAACAAAAGTGTGCAGAAGAGTAGCATGAGCACACTACAGCGGTGCCTAGTAAGTACCAAGACTAACCTCGGTGGGGTAGTGACGAGGAAAGTCAAGGCACCTACCGGTAAAATAAACAGTATAATCATGGTAGATAAGGAAACGATATATAAATATGTAAAGTCTGCATGGATATTCAAAAATGCTACAGATAACAATAAAGGGAAGGGCAACAGTAACCACGAGAATATAATAAATGATGATACAAAATGACGGCAGAGTCACGATCCAAATCCTAAGATCAAGACACAGCAAGGGCCGCTAGTCAACAACTCATATCCCCCGATGATTTTCACATAAGGTCTTATTCAACTCTTACTACAATTTCACCAAGTCTCGGACGAATCATAACTCACGAAAGCCCAGCATCTGAAATCTAACACTGGCATCATGTGCCCCATCAATCTCACGATCATGCTGGCAACTAACTGGATAACTAGGGCCACTCTCACATATATAATGGATAACGAGGGTGTATCTCCACCCTTAGCAAAATCGGAAGGTATTCACCTCTAATGGGGAGAGTCCAACTACGTGTATGCTTGTGCAAGTGTGTTTAACAAGAACTCCAACAACTAGTAAGTATAAGAGATGGAATGGCAAGCACCCGAAATGTTTGCACACGGATAGAATCAACAAAAACATCAGCTCAGAACAAAATGAGTTTAACAGGGGATCTCCCAGGATATCATCATGTAGTCCCAAACATAAATATTTGTGCTAGGGATCTCTTGGTATCCCGAGGATCTCTTGGTATCCTCAATATATGTACTAGGGATCTCTTGGTATCCTCAATATAGGTGTTGGGGATCTCTTGGTAACCTGAGGATCTCTTGGTATCCTCAATATAAGTGTCGGGGATCTCTTGGTATCCCGAGGATCTCTTGGTATCCTCAATATAAGTGTCGGGGATCTCTTGGTATCCCGAGGATCTCTTGGTATCCTCAATATAAGTGTTGGGGATTTCTTGGTATCCCGATGATCTCTTGGTATCCTCAATATAAGTACTGGGGACCTCTTGGTATCCCGAGGATCTCTTGGTATCCTCAATATAAGTACTGAGGATCTCTTGGTATCCTCAATATAAGTGTTGGGAATCTCTTGGTATCCCGAGGACCTCTTGGTATCCTCAATATAAGTACTGAGGATCTCTTGGTATCCCGAGGATCTCTTGGTATCCTCAATATATGTGCTAGGTATCTCTTGGTATCCCGCATTACAGTCCAATCAACATAAATGTACATGTGCACGGCATCACCCTTCGTGCCTTATCACTCTTCCTCACCCAAATAATAGAACAACAACATCCCGGCAAGGGAATCCACAATAGAAACAATAACATCCCGGCAAGGGAATCCACAATAGAAATGATAACGTCCCGGCAAGTGAATCAACAATAGAATAATAACGTTCCGACAAAGGAACCAACAATAGAAATAATAACGTCCCGGCAAGGGAACCAATAATACATAAGAAGGGTCATGGAAAACCAAGAAACACGATAACCTCCACAAATAACAAGACATAATAAGTACGTAATAGCTACACCGGTAACCACAACAGTTGGACAAGTAATATATTTGCACGAAGTCAGAGATGAACTTACAATCAAGGAGTATCCAAACAATAAGGAAGTTAACATGAATCAAATAATTTCAATTAAGGAAATGTCAACTAATCATAAGATATCTAACTTCTTTCCAATTAAGGCCAATTAATTACATGAGATATAACATTTATGATTTCCAAATAAAGGCGAGTAGTTAGGACGGATAATATGACTATAGAAGGGTAATTGTCTTCAGTTAAATGCGTAAAAGTAAATTAGGCAACAAGAATAATTCAAGAAGAGCAAATAAATTCCAAGTAAGACATGTAGATGTGAAACTAATAACAGGGAACTCAATCGTATCAATAACATCTTCATACTCGGTGATTACGAGGGTCTAAGAGCCTAAAAGGGACAATTTACCACAAACAAATCCGAGCACGCACTCGTCACCTCGCGTGCACAGAATACAATCAACAGAGAAGACTCAAATCCTAAGGGGAATTCCCCCACACAAGATTAGGCAAGATACTTACCTCAAACCGGCTAAAATCAACTAGCAACCATGTTCTTGCCACGAGTTCTCGACTCCAAAAGGCCCAAATCTATTCAATTAAATCACACATTATAATTAACATCTCAAGCAACTGATTCTATCATTTAATTCAAAGCTAAAGCGCGAAATTAGATAAAATGACCAAAATGCCCCTCAGGCCAACATCTCGGAATCGGATAATTTTCATATTTTCAGAATCCGCGTACTCTCACGAGTCTAACCATATAAAAATCTCCCAAATCGGAGGTCAAATGCCTACTCAAAACACAATAATTAAGTCTAAGAAGTTTCATCCAATTTTCCCCAATTTTGACCTTGAATTCGAATTCTAATGGTGGATTTAACTAGATATTGATAGAAAACAACTAAATGAGGTTAAGGAAACATTACCCAATGATCTTCTCTTCAAATCCCACTAAAAATCGCCTTCTTCCGAGCTAAACTTTGATTTCTCTAACTTTGAAATGAACCCTCGGATTTTACTCTTTTCAGAACAGGTATTTTCGCTTATGCGGTCCCGCCTATGCGGTCCACGAGCCGCTTCTGCGACTCCTCACTTCAAATTCCAAATTTCGCTTCTGCGGTCTTACACTCGCGGAAGTGATTCCGCTTCAATGGAATTTCCACCGCTTTTGCGGACCCAGCTGCCTTGCCCTCTTTTTGCTCCTGCGGTGACCAAGCCGCTTCTGTGGCTCCGCTTCTGCGGTTCCCAAGCCGCAGAAGCGGAAACACCAGAAGGCCTGCTGCAAATTTTCTTTCAAACTCCAAAATTTGCCTGTTGAGCATCTGAAACACACCCGAGGCCCCCGGACCTCAACCAATCACACACACAAGTCATATAACCTAACACAGACTTGCTCGAAGTTCCAAATCATATAGCACAACATCGAAATGACGAATCAAACCAAAAATCAAGTTTATGAACTTCTAAATCTTCAAATATCAAAACCCATGCCGAAACCTATCAATTCAACTCGGAATGACGCCAAATTTTGCAGACAAGTCCAAAATGACATAATGGAGCTGTTCCAACTCTCAGAATCGCATTCCGACCTCAATATCTCAAAAGTCAACTGTGGGTCAAACTTCTTCGTTTTCCAACTTCATCTTTCGCCGAAATGCCTCAATTTACTCTACGGACCTCCAAATCTGAATCCGGACGTGCGCCTAAGTCCAAAATCACCATACGAAGCTGTTGAGATCATCCATGACCCATTCTGGGGTCGTTTACCCAAAAGTCCAATTCCGGTCAACTTTTCACCGTTCTAACTTCCAAAACCAGGTTTCTTCTCTAAATTTGACTCTAAACCATCCGAAAGCCGAATTCCACCATGAACGCAAGTCGATACTCATATTCTGAAGCTATTCCAGACCTTATGCCGCTGAACAGAGCTTAATTTCTCAAAATGACTGGTCGGGTCGTTACAAGCTTGCACCAATTTAAAGAGACTTTGAACTCAAAAAGTGATAGAAAACAGTTTCAGACCCACAACACACCAACAGACACAAACCAAAGTTGAATGGCCCAAACTCAAACCACTTTCAAACCCAGATGAACCAGGAGTTAAACAGAAATTGAAACAGAGGTGCAAAACCGATGGTGCTTTGGTATTCAATTCCCAATGTTTCTATCCTCTCAAATACTCTCTGTATTTCTGCGTGTTCTTTTTAAACTTTCAGCTTTTCAGAATCTGTTTTTCAGCTTTTTTTTTCAATTCTCAAACTCTAAGGTGTTTAAAGGCTGTCCAGTTTTTTTCAGTGTTTGTGTGTGTGTATGGCCGAATGTCTAAACTCTCTCCCCCCTTGTATCCTCTACACCCTTCCTTCTTATAAGTTCTCAACTCCTTTTCTCCTGATTTTAGGCAACAAGTTGTCAATTAACTAACTTATTTCAGCCCTTAAAATCAGAAAGTAGTCTTCCACTATTAGTTGTCTTTTAACTTTTACAATCCCACTTAAAATTGTCCCTTTACCTTTTATTATTACCTCTACTGTTTCTGACTTCCAATTTAGTAAAAGCACTCAGTCAACCCAACAGTCCCCTCTTTTTCCTTTGTTAATTGTTAACTTGGGTTAATTTAAACCCGGATCCAAACAAATCAATCCCCTTAATCACAGGTCAGTGGTGACCATGGCCATCAATAGGGGTTTGACTACTCATATAGGATTAAACGAGACCATAGGCAAGAACAACTCTACAACTGGAGAGCAAACTCTAATCACTCCTAATTTTAAGCTTGAAAAATCTTTCAATTACTCGACTCAGAATTCAACCTTTTACTATAACTTAACAATCAAACAAATAAACGAAACAAATGAAAGTAAACAAATAAGCAAAGGAAATATTACAGTGTAAAACGCATCAATGAAAAAAAAAGTGAGAAGGGAAAGATCAAGGACTTAAAACATAAACCTAATCAATAATAGGCAAATAAAATCAATACGCAAATACTAATAATGAAGAATAACTAAACATGAACATGTACAAAACTAATTTCAGTCAACAGGAAAACCCATCAACAACACACAAAAAAGAGAAGAATAAGAAGTGATACAAACACTAAAACGAACACAAAAACTTAAGGAAACCTACTGTTTGGACTTGAAACTGCGATTCAACCTTCTTAATTACACCACAAGATGATGTCACTCATATGTTCTTTGTCAAGAATGGGTGAAGGACATCATTTTGCGATGTAATTGGCCTTAAAACTTCATGAGGTTGAGTCCTTGCCCCTGCCTGTGTAGTTTCTATTTTAGGCTCTTAGGGCTTAAACCTTTGATTCGATATTCGAATCATTCCAAAGATGTTTGAAGGAAAATGATCCGAGATTTGGGGTGAGGAGGTGATGGTGGTTGTGGGGTATGATTTTGGGGCTGATTGGGTAGGTTTAGGGTTCGAGGACGACTTTCGATCGAAGATTTGAAAAGTTGGGCTGGGATTCGAGTGAAGTGGTTTGTAGATTAAGAGAGAGGGGAGTGAAGGGGAGTTTGGGGTGTAAATTTGGTGGGGTTTGGCGACTGACCGCCGTCGTGGGCGATTTCCGGCGGGAGGTCAGCGGCGGAGCAAAGTGTGGTCTCTGAAGACCTTGAGAGAGACGAAGAGAGGGGGAGTTCTAAGGGGGGGATGGGTCGTTGGGGAAAATATATATCGGGGTAGGGATTTAATCCAGACCGTTAGATCAATTAAGATCAACGGTCAGGATCAATTACTTAATAGAAACGACATCGTTTCTTTAAGTGGGAGATTGGGTCGATTTTGGAACGGGTTAGAGTCGGGTTGTGAGAATCTCACTGGACTCTTTGATCAGGATTAATTAACGGTTGAGATCAATCAACTCAAAACGTCATCATTTCATCTATGCTGAAGACGAACTGAACTGTTCGATCTTATGAGATCGACGGTTCAGATTGAGTGTGACATAAACGACGCCGTTTGGAAGGTTGAAATGTCCTGATCATTTTGTACCGGATGGGGGGGGGGGGNTTTCCAAATTTAATACTAATATTTCCTAAATTAAATTATAAACCCTAATCAACTTAAAATACTACTTTGTTCTAATTAATAATTATCATACACAATTAAATACCAATTTAAAATAAAATCACACAATTTGATATTAAATGCTAAAAATGCAAAGTACATTATTTTTTGTGATTTTTCATTCTCGTAAAATAATTATTATTTAATTAATTCCAAAAATATATAATTAAATCCTAAATGCAAAATGCGAACTATTTTTTTATTTTCTTATTAATTAATCCAATAAACATGCACACACAAAAATACAAACAAATAATTGACAATACCATAAAATCCACAAAATAGCAAACAACACAAAAATTATTTTATTTTGAATTTTTTGAGAGTAATTCACAATAGGGCAAAAATCACGCGCTCACAACTCTCACACACAGACACACACAACCTTATTCTCTGCACATAAACCCTATTTTTCATTCCTGAAAAGGTTGAGATTCCCGAAGTTATTGAAAACTCCAAAACCTCTGATTTTCTGATTCTTTACAAGTTAAAAATATAATGTGAAATGGAGATTTCCTGGTTTTCTTCAGCTGGTCTTTTAGTTTCAAACTATCTTCATTTGGGTCTAGTTTTGCTATTGTGGCTTGCTGGTTTACTGCTGAAGTTTGGGTTTCCATCTCTCTTTTGATTTTCTTGATCTTTATTTGGTCATTTCTCAGCCATATTTTTTTAGTTTCAAGGTATGTACAATTTTCATCTTGAATGGAATCAATTTTGTGTTTAAAAATCTGTATCTGGAACTTGTTTGGTTAGCTGATATTTGATATTTAGTCTGGGAATCATGACTGTTTAAATTCGGAGTTAATATTTTAGCTTAGATGATTGTTGAAATCATGAAATCTGCAGTGTTGTGCTGTATATATGTCAAAACTCAACATATTTTGATTGCTAAATCAGTGTATACATACAGATGAAATCTATGTTCAAAAACTCCTCTCCTATAGCAGCACAAAAGGAAGTTGAATCTGACCCTTTAAATGGTTAGATTCATCCCTTAATAGTACATAATAGTCTTGATTTTTTTAGTATATGTCTATGGTATCTCCCTTTTCACTCTTTTCTCCTTTACTGAAATGAGAGCCATGGAGTAAATCATAGTTTGGGAATCATTGTCTGTCTATAAGGGTGACCTTCAACATGGTTAGACTTATGGACAACACTATTTTTTTTCCTTTACTCATTTTTATATTAGAAATAACTTGGTAACATTATAGATCCCCACATTTGAAGATGTCTTGTGACTCTAACCCTTCCACATGGTCAAATTTATGAGAGTCTTGACGCATTTGAAGCTGGAGAAGCAGCAGCCTAGGAACTTCCTTTTAATTTTGATGTAATCTAGTTTAAGGCATTAATGTAATTTATATTTTTGTACCTTACTCAATTTTGGGATTTATAATAAATGGGACTGGACTCTATAAATTTATATATTGTTCAATACTATCTCAGTAGTTTATTTTTTAAATGCCTATTAGCATGCTACGTTAAAAGGGGGGGGGGGGTTGGCTACTAAGTTTTAGTTCAGTTGTTTGATTCCAAGAATTTCAAAAGCTGGTTCGTTTTGTTCAAGAAAGAATAGTTTAAAAAGTTTTAGACTCAAATCTGATATTTATTCGTATTAAATACATGCTTTATGAATTAAGAATTCCCATGTTAGATATTTTTGTTTTAGAATATGTAGATGTTAAAAGTTGAGTTAATTCTGGTATGCTTTTAAAATTCGAAATTCGATTTGTGAAGTGACTGGGCCTGCAGCCCAAATCAGAACTCTTAGCTAGAATCTAGACTTTGAGAACTCAATTTCTCTTTGATCTTGCGACTGGGACTGTCCATTATCAGTTCCAATATGGGCCGGTTCTTCGCCCAAACCAAATTTCAGAAATAACCTAAAGTCTGCATGAGGCTTCCTCGTTTCACTTGGGCCAAAGTTCTACCCATATTTAGCTTCTTGCAAAGTTGAACCTTCCCATTAAGCCAAATGCTTAAGCCCAAGCCAAAATCCCTTCCTAAAAGATCAATTTAAACTTAGCCTTTATAATTAGGTATAACTTTTCTCTAAAAATAGTAAGTGAGGTGTACCATGTCAATCAAAACCCTTTAACTCATGGCCCTCATAAAATTACATCAAGGGTTGAACTTTGTAGGAAAGAATTGAGGTGTGCCATATTTCCATTAAATGACCTATGGCCCTCGTATGAATATTAACCTAGTATTTAAATAATCCTAATAATCATAGTTTTTTAGGCTCGATTTTGACTATTATTGTAATATGTTCGTGTAACATAATTGCAAATTTATTTCTATAATAATCCGAGGGATGCGTTCCCGCAACTTCAAACAAACTTTTCTAAATAAAATAAACGAAGTGTTATTAATTGTAGACACGTTCATGTGATATGATTTTGACGTGCCAAAAGAAAAGAGTATACGTATGCGTAACTCAATTATTTAATTACGGATAAATCAAGTGATTAAAAGCAGTAAAAAGATAAATGCACGTAGGTTCTAAAATAAGTAATTAGACAATTTAAGCCAAGTAATAATCATTAAGCGACTGTGCTAGAATCACGGAACCCGGGAACGAATAACATATTCTCCCGGGTTAACAAAATTCCTTATCTAGAATTTCTGGTTCACAGAATTTAAAAAATAAAATTTCCTCGATTTGGACTTTAAAATAAACCGGTGACTTGGGACACCAATTAAATTATTCCAAGTGGCGACTCTGATAAATTGATTAATCCCATTTCGATTAATGTCAATTTAATAGGAAAAACTCCTATATACACTCGGGTGTGTAAAAAAGGAGGTGTGACACCAGTAATTGAAGAACAGCTCAAAAAGGCAGCTCACCGGGAAGTCTCAAGCGGTCAAATCTACGCGCTGGACTGATGGCCACATGCACCCGCCTCAAAGCATGTACATTCAAGTACAAAAGTGTAGCATGAGTACATAAGAATATGTACCCAGTAAGTATCTCGCCTAACCTCGAAGAAGTAGTGACGAGGGGTCGACTCTGACACTTACTAGGGCCAACAATATAATAATATGAAGTTCAATATTATAAAACATAATGTAGGTAGATAACAACAAGCTCAAACAAGAATGATACTAAAAATCCTTTCATCAAATTTAAGAAATCAAGGCACTTTCTTCATTCAAAACAAGTGACATTTCAAGCAACAAATCATACGAATAATAAAAAGTTCTGGTTCTATTATCACATACAAATACCACCGAGGACGTTTGACCCGATCCAACATAAAATTAAATTGTGCACTGCCGAGGGTCGAACGGCCTGAACCATAGATATGTCTATTAACATGCCCGAGGCGAACGACCAGCTCCCATGAGAGTAGTGGAAATAATCACCTCGCTCGTGGAATATACTAGCTACGCGGTTAAATATAAATATAATGAAATGTTTCCTCAATTCTTTAAAAATAATAATTTACTTGAAACCTTTAAAATCATAAAATCCTCAACTTAGTTATGTTCAATGCAATTCAACAAATATATTCATACAGCGGTACCACAAAGCATGGTGTAGGCCTAGAACTACCCAGAAATAATAAGAATAGTAGCTACGTATGGATTCTCATCACTTCGTATGTACGTATCCCCCATAATTAATCATATATTAATTACGTTCACCTATGGAGAAATTTTCCTCTTACGAAGTTAGAAAAGAGACTTACCTAGTTTCGAGCCTACTTCCAACTCAAGAATGCGCTCAATCCCTCAAACCGGAGCTGAATAATCTGAAACTATTCAAATAGTATAAAAATAAATCATTATAGGTTCAAAAGTTCATATCATAAGTATTAAAGTGATTTCCCAACCCGAAAGGCAAGATTCCTAAAATTCACCCACGGGCCTGGATTCCGGAAATTTTTGAAGTGAGTTTGTAATGACCCGCCCGGTTATTTTGAGCCCTAGCGCGTCGTTCAATAGTATGAGTCCATGAGCAACTTCATTTTAGGTATTACAACTTGTACGCGTGGTCAGAATTGAGTTTTGGGAAGTTCGGAGTTGATTTGGGAAGAGAATTCTTATTTCGAAAGCTTAACGTTGAAAGAATTAACTTGGATTGGATTTTTGAGTAAATGACATCGAAATCGGGATTTGAAGGTTCTAGCAGGTTCGTATGATAATTTCGGACTTGGGCGTATGCCCGGATCAAATTTTGGATGACCTGTGAGTGTTTTGGCGCCTATTGTGGAAGTTAGTATTTTGGAAGAAATTTCATAAGTTTGGCTTGAAGTGAATTTCAGTATTATCGATGTTTGTTTGGGATTCTGATTCTGGGAGAAGCTCCGTATGGTGATTCTGAAGTTGGGAGCGTGATCGTAAGTGAATTCGGAGGTCCGCAGGTCATTTTGGAGCCATTTAGCTAAAGATAGAAATTTGAAGGTTTTTGAGAAGTTTGATCGGAAGTGGACTTTTTGATATCGGGGTCGGAATCCGATTCCGGAAGTTGCAATAGGTCCGTGATGTCGAATGTGACTCGTGTGCAAAATTTTAAGTCAATCGGACGTTATTTGATAGGTTTAAACATCAAAAATAGAAGTTTGAAAATTTAAAGTTCATAAAGCTTGGATTGGAGGTCAATTCATGGTTTTAGCGTTATTTGATATGATTTGAGGCCTCAAGCAATTCTGTAATATGTTTTGGTACTGGTTAGTATGATTGGTTGGGGTTGGGTGGATTCCGGGTGGTTAACGGATCAAAAATGGAATTTTTGGAAGGCTGAACTTGCTGGTTGCTGTCATAACCGCACCTCCGAGAATTGGGCCGCAGGTGTGGAGCTATAGAAACGGCCGAAGGAGCCGAAGAGGCGATTTTGGACTGAAAGAGAAGGGACCGCATATGTGGTCATTTTTTCGTAGATGCGGGACCGCACCTGCAGTAGATAAGACGTAGAAGCGGAAAAGAGCAGCCTGGGAAGGACCGTAAATGCGGTAGTAGGGCCGCACCTGCGGAACCGCAGAAACGGTCGAGGGACCGCAGGTGCGAAAATTGCCGGAGGTAGTGGGTTGTTTTAAAGTCGGGTTTTGGCCATTTCCTCTCACATTTTCTTCGCTTGGGTGATTCTTGGAGGGTTTCAAGAGGGGATTTTCATCATCAATGATAATGTAAGCTATTCCCCCACCTACCTTGAGTTAAATACGTCGATTATGTATATATTTTAGTATGTAAATGGGTAGAAATTTGGGATTTTGGTAGAAAGACCTAGAAATTTATATTCTTGGAATTGGACCATGATTTTGGGTATGGAATTTAGAGAAAATTATATATTTGAGTTCGTGAAGCTATGGGTAAACTTATTCTTCGAAAAATTTGGAAATCCGGGCACGTGGGCCCGAGGGCATTTTTGCCAAACTTTCGATCGGGATTAGAAATTGTTATAAATTGGGTTGTAATGAATAATTAAGTATATATTAATGGATTGGTATCATTATTGGCTAGTTTTGGAGCTTTGCTCATCGGTTTGAGTCTTTGAAAGAACGTGGAATGCCGGTTATGGATCTTCGGAGCGAGGTGAGTTTCCTTTCTAACTTTGTAAGAGGAAATTGTACCCATATGTGAAATAATTGGTTATGTCCTCCTAATTGTGGGGGCTACGTACGCACGAGGTGACGAGAGTCCGTGCGTAGCTTCTATTATGCTATTGTCCGGGTAGTTAGGACCCAAAAGCATGTTATACTTGGATTATTTGTGAACCTATTGATAGCTCGAACTGCCTAACTCACATCGAATTGGTAAATGAATTTCTAAACAGATAAAACTTGATTTTTCTTAAATGGCTAAAAGAGGATTTGTTTTCATTGGATAATTACTCTGTGTGGATTTCTTGAAGACTGCCCGTGTGTTTATTTTTGGAACGGGCTGAATGCCTCGGCAGATTAAATAGATGCATCTATGGTTCGCGTCGTTCGACCCTCGGCAGTGCACAGTTTATTTCTGTTGGATCGGGTCGTACAACCTTGGCAGGATTTGTGCATGCTTGTATTGCTTGCCTTGAGATTATTTGAGACTGATATTTGCTCTCCCCGACTTGAGACAATTGAAAACTAATGGATTATGAATCCGGAGACTCTTAATAATAAGAGGAACTTTCACTTGTTCGTGACTTACTTGAAATTTCTGTCATTCTTAATAAATCCATAACTATTCACATCAATAGTATATCATTATTGGACCACTAGTAAGTGTCGAAATCGACCATCTCGTCTCTATTTTTAAATTAATATTTATATATTATTAATTGATCTAGTATTTTTAATTTGTTTTCAAAATCATTTTTTATTATTTTTATAAAATAAAAGGGAAAATTTGGCTATTTAAAATCTGGCCCATTTTTATTTTAATTATAGCCAAAATTGATCTCCTATTTGACCCAATTTTAAACCCCAAATTGCCCAGCCCAATTCTAATTTAACCCGACCCCCGACCCAACCAATTAACCCGCCCGGTCAATCTTTTAATCCAGGCCGTTGATCATTTGGATCAACGGCCACGATTAAACTTTACCTTTTTAATTCACCTAACCCTACCTTAATCCCCTCATTTCTCTCTATCATCCGCCTTCAAATAATCTCCCTCTCTCAAACTTTCTCGAAGGTTCCACGAAACCCTAGCCTCTCTCAATTTCTCCGACCACAATCTTACCGGAATCCATGTCTTCTCAGGCCATGGATAGCATGTACTTACCCCCCCCCCCCCCCCC
>MU678402.1:21115-47802 GCA_026770625.1 Nicotiana glauca
TCCATGTCTTCCCAGGCCATGGATAGCATGTACCCCCCCCCCCCCCCTCCACCTTTAAAACCTGGGTGTTCGAAGTTTCGAGGTCTGACCTCAATGATGTTCTTTCAAAGCTTCTCAAATTCATGGCTTTGAGGCATCTCCGGCCTCGCTCCGGCGTATCAAAGCATTTCGAGCCTATTTCTGACCTCTCCGACTCAAGATCGAACTTTCTTCCAAGCCTTTCTCATTTCTAGGGTTTCTCTGAAACCCTAAGCTATTTAAGGTTTTCTTTGGTTATTTTCTCAAATATATGCTATATTTGTGTTCTACTAGAGTTTTTAAACGTTTTCCCCAATCTTTTCTTTCAAGATTTGTTTCTTTTCGATTTAGGGTTTCTGAAAAAAGTTTCGAAATGTTTCTCCGACTCTTCTTCTTCTTTTCTTTGTGTGAATCTGTCTTGGCTATGTTCTTGTTTCTCTACCTCGCATGTTCTTCTCCTATGTTCTTATGTTTGCCTTATTATGCATGTTTTCTTATTGTGCTCCGTTCTTTCTTCTACTGGTTTCTATATCATGTTTTCATACATTTATCTTATGTGTTCGTTACCCCTGTATTCCTTTACTGTATTTTCTACTAAGCTCTTAGTTCTTTATTTGCCTTTACTGGACCTTTGTTTGAATTTTAAACATGTTTTATCTACTGTTTCATTAATTTTATACTGCCTCTTTATCTTCTGAACTTGTTTAAGTTTCAAGCTTCTCTTAAAACATGTTCTTTATGTCAGCTTTTCAATATGTTTGTTTCAAACCTGCTATTTTACCTGTTTGTTTTCTCATGAGTCTCTGAAACAAGACCTCTGAGCCTGTTAAGTTATTTGTCTTCTCGTCTCTGCATCTGATTCGAGTTGAAAACCCTAGGATTTGGGGTTTTTGGCGAGTTTGATCTTGTGTTTGGACTAGGGTTCTATTTTAGAACCCTGGACTCTCGAATCGTTCTGAGTCTATGCACTGATCTTGAACTCCTTTGTTTGTGACTCTGAACTTTTCTATACTAGATTCTCTCTAATTAGCATAACAATTCTTTTTTTGTTTGACATGCACGTATGCTTTATATATGAGGAATTCTTCCTTCAAAAAAGGTTTTGCCATTTTGTGATTGATTCGGAATTCCTTTTAATAAGGTTCGATTGATTGTTACTGATTTTCTTTACTTAAACCTTTCTTCACCTTTTCTGATTGGATTCATTCATACCAAAACTCAATTTCTGATTTTTACTGGCTGTTGATTGATTGTCTTTCCTTATTTGCACAAACCGTGTTGCTGTCAAACTCTTTCCTTAAATAGTTTCTGTGTATTTTCCCTTCTTGTACTACTTTGGAAAAGATTTTGATCAAACTCTTTCCTTATTTATTTTGCCCGTTTGAAATCAGAATCCCTTAATTAAAGGGAGACCTTATGCAATTGATTTCAAAACTATTTTTCTTACCTTTTTCTTACTTGCTTTCTGCACTATAAAGAGCATGACCTTTCAGCACTTTAAAAACCTTAAGTTCGATACTCTAACATACATTACTTACTTTCAGTTTCAATACTCTTACACTTCACCCAACACTCTACTCTCTTTTGAGGTATTCTGACTATTTGCTTGCAATTTGGCTTTACAAGACTACTGCTTTTACTTTCTTGTTTCCCTGAAACTGGTATGTTCTAATGTTTTAGCCTCATCCCAATGTTTTTACTTTATAGTTTCTACATCCCTGTCTGCTTTACTACTTATGTTTAATGTTAATTAGCAAGTCAATTCCCTTGCATATGTTTTTACTGTGAATTCCTACACCCCTGGCTGCATTACTGCCTGTGTTTAATGTTAATCAACAATGTCAATTTCTTTGAACATATTTCTATTTGTGGATCCCCATACCCCTATTGCCCCTATGTGTTTGAGTTAAGGTTCAGGCATGGCAGCATCCAAATTGTTGTTCATGTTTGTGCTTGATCCTTCAAAGAGGATCCTAACTCCCAAACAATGTGGCTAACAAGTTGGTTGGGGTGTGCCAGCACTTCCAATTGTTAGGTATGACCACCAGCCTGTCCTGGCTTTCACAGAATCCCCTCTATTGCACTTACACTCACTCCTAGTTTCTAAGTTCTGCCCCCTCCTATGAACCTTACTTTTGGACCTTGAGTTCGCTCTAAACTTGGACATTTGAGGGATGGCCAATCCACACTGCACTTTAATTCAATTCTGCAATATATTTGGGTGTAAGTACTGCCTGGAGTTCATGAAGCTCCTGGGAACTCTGACACACCCAAAAAATGAGAAAGGCTTTGGAAATTGGATCTTTGGAGTTGGTTTATTTCATGTTTCAGACCTGGAGTCTGAATTAGGCTCTCCTTGGTTGTATTCTAATTTCTGATGTAATTTTACTCTTCTTTGTTCATTCTAGGTTGTAATAATTTGTAATAACTCATGGGGTTTATAGTAAAAAGGGGAGGGTCACTCATGTATGCATAAGGGTAGACATCATGCTCTTAGGTATTTACTTTCTGCAATCGTATCATGCTTTCATTTTTGCATTCTTGAAATCCTGTCTATAGGTTTTCTGCATTTTAGAAATCATGCATATAAGTTCTGTCTTTCATACGCAGATATCATTCCTGCATTTATGCATCTCATATAGAGAACATGTCAATATGATTCTGCATTTTATGCATCTCATATAGAGAACATGTCAATAGGATCTCTTAATTTCTGCATAAACATCTATCACTAGGCAAACAGTTTATAGGTTTAAATAACAAATTGCCTTCTAGATACCATGCCTACAAGACTCCTGCATTTCTATAAACATTTTAAAAATCAATAACACTTAGAAAGCATGCCTATAGGAGTAACCAACTAATTTGAATCTGAATCGCCTATTCCGCCTAAGTCTAAAATCAATAAATATCAGACCTCAATACCTGCAGAGCTTATGTTTTCTATAATCAGCAAGCCTTCTTTAAAATCAGGGTACTCCTGCATTATTAGATGTCATGCCTATAGGTTTCACCCAGGCAAGCCATTAGGTAATTAATTAACTGCACTAGTCTTTGGTAATTACAACCAGCAGGCAGGCCTAATTCGGACTTCTCATATGAAAATAGGTAATAAATCAGCCTGCCTTAACATTTTAAGTTTCATTAAGACCTAATCAATATCTGAAAGACATGCTAAAACTATATGTTTTTCTTTGTTTAAGGAGGTTTGCTTGAGCCTTATTTGTTTATGTGCTTCCCCCTACTTGTCATTTATGTTTTGACTGTCACCTTAGACTTTTATCCTTTTAAACTCTAAAAGTCAATTCCCCCTCCCCTTTAGGACTAGTAGTCCCTAATACCTCCGGGACTGATAGGATTGGGACGGATAATAGCATGCAATAAGTAACGAGACTATTCCGTATTTAATACCTTAACATGGTGGAAATGATAGATATGGATATGATGACCACGCGATAACACCACGTGTATAAACGGTTACTGGGTGTTGTGTGGGGTGATCCATATTATTTATAAACTTAGGACCCCCCTTTCCTTTACTTGTCTATATTTTTCAAAATTTTAAAACTGTTTAATTTTCAGCTTCTTTAACCTCTTTTACTTCAATTACTTGCATCAATTATGTAAAAAACCTCTCTTTTACTTGTTTAATTTTCAGTACTGTTTTATTCCCAAAACATCCGCCTCTTTCACCTCTTTTTTCGATTACTTACATAAATTATGTGCGAGCCCTTCCCCTTTACTTGTGTGTCCCTTTTTCAGAATTCTAAAACTACTTTCTTCCAAATTTCAGCCTCTTTAACTTCTTGTACCTCAGTTTTTTGCAACAATTATATGAAAGCTATCTAGTATTTATAATTCTTGCCTGCTTACTTGTTTATACTTAAAATCATAATTGTAGCATGGCCGGGAACCACACTAGTGGATCTTGAGGGAGGCCTAACACCTTCCCCTCGAGATAATTTCAAGCCTTTAACCAATCTCTGGTTTTCTAAATCAAAATTCATTCTTAGTGTCCTAATGCACTTAATCATTAGGTGGCGGCTCTTCAAAATTGCAAACCCAATTCCCAAAAGAAAATGAGTTGCCCGCCCAAATGCCATAAACCCAATTTTACGAGGAAAATAGGACATCGACAGTATCAAGTTACTGAGTCATACCATGAAAGTTTGGGAGAGGGCGGTAGAGGTGAGGGTGAGGAAGATGGTGTCTATATACGACAAATAGTTTGGATTCATGCCGGGTCGCTCGACTACGGAATCTATCCACCTTATTAGGAAGTTGGTGGAACAGTATAGGGATAAGAAGAAGGATCTACACATGGTGTTTATCGACTGGGGAAAGTATATGTAAAGGTCCCTAAGGAGGTGCTCTAGAGATGTCTTGAGGTAAAGGGTGTGCCGGTAGCTTACATCAGAGAGATCAAGGACAAGTATGATGGAGTTAAGACTAAGGTTAGGACTGCGGGAGACGACTCAGAGCATTTCCCGGTTGTTATGGAATTACACCAAGGCTCTACGCTTAGCCCGTTCTTATTTGCATTGGTGATGTATGCATTGAAAATCATATTCAAGGGGATGTGCCATGGTGTAGGTTATTCGTTGATGACATAGTCCTAATTGATAAGACGCGAGACGGTGTTAATGAGAGGTTGGAAGCAGGCCCTCGAGTCTAAGGGTTTCAAGTTGAGCAGGACTAAGACAGAGCACCTGGAGAGTAAGTTCAGCGATGAGTCAAGGAAAGTAGACATGGACGTGAGGCTTGGATCACAGGTCATCCCCAAGAGAGGTAGTTTCAAGTACCTTGGGTTGGTGATTCAGGGGGACAGAGAGATCGACGAGGATGTCACTCACCATATAGGGGCATGCTGGATGAAATAGAGACTAGCATCTGGAGTTCTGTGTGATAAAAAAGTGCCATTGATACTCAAAGGTAAGTTTTATAAAGATTTGGTTAGACCGGACATATTGTATGGAGCATAGTGTTGGTCGGTTAAGAATTCTCATATCTAGAAGATGAAGGTAACAAAGATGAGGATGTTGAGGTGGATGTGCATGCACACTAGGACAAATAAGATTATGAATGAAGATATTCGGGAGAAGGTGGACGTGGCCCCTGTGGATGACAAAATGCGGGAAACGAGGCTCAGATGGTTCGGGCACATGCGGAGGAGAAGCCTTGATGCTCCGATGAGGAGGCGTGAGGGGTTGGCTTTGGTGGGTACGAGAAGAGGTAGAGGGCGACCTAAGAAGTATTGGGGTGAGGTGATCAGGCATCACATGGCACGACTGCAGATTTTTTAGGATATGACCCTTGATAGGAAGGTTTGGAAGTCAAGCATTATGGTTGTAGGCTAGAGGGTAGTCGAGCTTTTTCTACTTCATAAAGGGGGTGAGGCGGGTTTGATAGGGTTGATCGTAGATGGTTATGGATTAATGTTGAGTCCACGCTATTCTTTCTGTTTATCATAGCCCTGGGCCTTAATTACTGGGTATTGTTATTGCATGTCATTTATTTTATAGTTTTTATGCTTCTATTACTATTTATATGATTTGTGCTGACGTTATGAATTGTCTCTTCTTGTTTTACTTCCATTTTCCTGAGCCGAGGGTCTATCGGAAATAGCCTCTGCCCCATCGGGTAGGGGTAAGGTCTGCGTACACACTACCCTCCCAAGACTCCACTTTGTGAGATTTTACTGGTCGTTGTTATTGTTTTGAAGTTTTGTGAGTGAGAATTTTGAAAAATAATTTTTTGGGGTTTTTAAAATTTTTAAAAAAATTTAAAATTCATCAAAAATTGTAAATTTTATGACCAAATAATGATTTTGAAAAAATTTCAATAATTTTTCGAAATCTTTTTTTTTTATGTCCAAACGGGCTCTAATTATACACAAAATTTCAAGATGGTTTCCAAACATATCCTTAGCAATATGGAGCAAGGGTCAACAACTGTAAATGGTAAAACAATCCATTTGGAAAGTCCCGTCGTGTCGTGTCCTGTTTCCAGGTGCCGATCTCCTTGTGCCGGCAAAACCTCCGAAGCTCATCCGCCCCATTTTATCAGATTGTCAACTTGGCCAGATGAAGCATCTCCGGATCATCATCAACTTCTCCTGAACATCCTTCAGGCCCGTTAGTCTTCTCCTTCTACATCGTTGCGGGACACCGACTTTTCATCTTTATAGTTCGGATTCATTTTGTTTCTTAGCTCAAAACTGCTTAAAACAGGACTTCATCCTGATTCAACCTTTTCCATAACTTCTTTCGGAGTTATGATTCAATTTGTAGAAAGCTTATTGTATACGACGTGCTAGGAATTGGCTGAATCATCTTTCAATTTCTAGAAAGCTTATTGTCTTCGTGCTACCTCAACCCCCAACATAGGCTTTTTTGGTTTGCTACTTATGATTTGTGTTTTTTTTCTCAATTCCCTCTTGTCAATTTCTTTTAAATTCCCCCTCCTATTACTCTATCAATCGTACTGGTTAGAGAGAGTTGATTAATATCATAATGACGAGATGGACTAAATCACCACATTGGGTTGTTACCTCTTGCTGTGGTTGACGTGTCATTTTCATCTGGAAAGACACAAGTCACCTGCACCACTCAGCTGTTACATTGACTTATTGGGAGTGCTTACACTACTTCAATTAGCATTGTTTCTTTTTCTTTTTCTTTTTGTGTGCGGAGGCCTTGTCAAATAAATTCACTGATTGTGCTGTAACATATTGCTCTTTTTTACAGTTACGCCAAAGGTTCCCTTTCTTTGATGTATCTCTTCTTGCCACTAAAACATGAATTCCTAGACACAGTATAATGTTTGTCACAAGATAGAATATACATCTACAATAACTTGATAAGTTATTTCGTCATATAGGCTGTCCTTGCATATAAAGTTCTGATTCTACATAAACCCTCAGGGGTTGGCCTGGTGGCAATTGACTTGAGCCTTGGGGTTTGCTCCTTTTCAAGGTCTCAAGTTCGAAACCCACTGGGTGCAAACAATTTCTGAGGGCCATCGGACTGGGTAAAACCTGAATTAACCGTGGTGCACTTGCGGGAAACTCCTTGCCGAGGGCCTGTGCACCCCCGGGATTAGTCGGGTCTCGAAGAGACTCGGACACCCGGTGCTAAGTCAAAAAAAAAGTTCTGATTCTACATATGAACCACTTGGATGGTCGAAAAGTTTGAATCGCTGAAATTATATCTGCTGCTGTCACATGTAGTACCTTTTTGAGAATGATTTTTTCTTCATCATCACCAGGGGTCTTTGTATTAAGCTGATAATCTTATCAAATTTCATGCAGTTACAGCGGTAATTTTGTACAATAATGGTCTTGTAAAGCTTATTTCAATTGTAACAAAGTAAATTAGGCAAAAAGATCATCTTGCAAAAATGCTCATGAATAATAACTGGATGGTCCTCTAGCAGCGATCATATTATCCTGCACATTACAGAGTGTCGTTAGCATTGTAAACATTATTTGATCAGCAGCTTTTTCTGAATAGGCGAACCTAAGACAGTGCATTTTTAAGTGGGCTTCAGATTCCTGGTTTTCTCAGTTATTTTACTGTTTTGCAGTTTTCCCACTCTCAGCTGAAATGGTCTGTAGGGACAATAGCCCCCGTGATGAGATTTACAGCTTAATCTGGAATCAAGATCTTTCGCGATGCGAATAGTGTCAAATGACAGTCTGGTAGTGGATAGTTCAGAAATAGAGCCCATCTTATCTCATATTGCCATTGTCGAGGAATCTGAGGACACTTCACCTTCAACTGAAATTACATCCAGCGAGGATTGTTTGGAGACTGCTGGTCACCTGCCAAGTGTGGAAGTTGATGGAATTCAATCTCTGTCACATGCAGAACTATCCCAATGTCGCATATGCCTGGATAGTGAAGGTGTTGAATATGCGCTTAGTTATATGTAGACCATTCAGGAAGATATGTTTCTCAATGATAAAGAGTATCTTTTAAACTACGTGATTGTAGTTACATATATACTTAGAATTGTTGTTGTTTACTGTACTTACAGCTGGAAGTTTGGTGACTGATTTTCAGGAGAAGATCTGATTGCACCCTGCCACTGTAAAGGAACCCAAAAGTATGTCCATAGATCATGTCTTGATAACTGGAGATCAACTAAGGTGAATTACCTTTTGCATGTTTTCTTTAAATAGTTAGTGTCCATTTCCTAAAAGTAGCGGAAATTAAAATTCCATTGGAGAACATAAATTTTATACTGAGACTGCTCTGCAATTAGTTTACATCAAAAAGACCACGAAGCAATGCATAGAGCAGTTAACTTTGGAAATCTGACCGAATATCTGGAAAGCATTCCCCCAAATTATCCATTGTGAAGAACTAGTATGCGTTCATCTAGCTTTATAGCCCTTGACCTGAGACAAGGTATTTTGTGGTCGTTAGCACTTATGCTATTGAAAGAAGCTATTAAACAACCTCATACAGTGTTAATTCCATGCTTGCATAGTCCTTACAGTTTAACCCGATGCAGTAAAAGGAGGTTCTCTTCTTTTCCTCATTACTTTTTCCTCTCTTCTCCTCTTTTAACTCAGTCTCTTTTATTCATGATTCCCTCGGTGAATTTGTGGACATAGTAAGAATTGCTTGAACTATTGCGAGTCCTTGGGTGAAATTCTTCCCATTTTTCAAGAATCAAGATTGGGGTGCCACATGATTTTATCATGAAGATGCATATATATTTTAATTCTATTGCTTTCTCATAGCAGTTGTTTTGGATCAATATTAATAGTAGTCGAGGGACATCTCATTAATTCTTTGAGTTTGCTTTTTTACATTAAAAGCCTAAATTGTTCTTTGGAGAAAAAGGGATCACTTACTTTCAAATTATCATAAATGGTTATACTTTGTACAAGAGACCTGTTGTCATCTTACTGGCTTAATGTTGTTGATGTGTTTGCGGCTCCATTTTCCAGGAGGGCTTTGCTTTTGCTCACTGTACTGAATGCAGGGCAAAGTTCATACTACGGGCAAACGTCCCACCTGATCGCTGGTGGCTGAGGCTAAAATTCCAGTTTCTTGTGGCTAGAGATCATGCATTCATTTTTCTCATTGTCCAGTTGGTATGGACATAAATCCGTTAAAATATCTTTCATTCTGTCTTATGTTCCTACCAGTTTTATATTTGAAAAGTGGTGTATCTTGGCTATGGTTTATCTGTACCGAAGTTGCATGTAGCTATACTTTTCGTTTATGCCCTTCTAGCTTTGTATTTATTTACCACATGATCAACACCTTAATTCACTAGTCCAAAGTCTTCAATGTTGTCAGTATATGTTTTCTTCTGGGCTGCTGTCACTACTTACTATTCTTGTGATGGTGGTTTTACCATAATGCACAAGAAGATATTGAGGCCCTTCTACAAGAGTCCCCATAAAGTTTCTCAAAGTAAAAGATCTTCACGCTCACTGGCAAGCACAAGATTTCCAGAATCTTTTCACTTCTTTTACCTGAAAGAGAGTTTTGAAAGTCTTAATCACTTAATTAAGGCTGTGAAGCCTTGAGCTAATTTTTTGCTATTTTTATTAAAATTTGGTAAGGAAGATATTGGGATCTGATGCAAGTGTCATCTAGCACTTCGGATACTATACAGTTAGCTTTATGTCAGTGAATTTTCATATATTTAAACGGGCCTGGAGATTCAGTTAATGGACAAATAATGATCACAAGATTCTACACTAGCAATTAATACTTTTGCTTCCACCAAATCAGCTAGGACCGGTTATATGAGTCCTCTGTACCAAACAGCTTGGAAGTGAGTCTGCATTGAGCATGTAATGTACAAAATCTAGGGAGAAAAGCTAAACTTTGGGCCCAATGGATGTACAAATCGTTGAGTTTTTGTCTGTACAATGGCAGCTAATCAATCTTATATAATTGTTTCCATCTATGTTGCGCGGACTCTCCAAAATACTGCCGCACCCGTGTCGGATTCTCCAAAAATACACTGGTTTTGGAGAATCCGACACGCACCCAGCGACATTTTTGGAGAGTCCGAACAACATAGGTTTCCATGCAAACTAATTGTTTCCAGTAAGGAATCTATATTTTTGGTGTTATGGTAGTACTCTGGATAGGATGGATTAGTACTTGGATTTTTTGTACCGATTAGGGGGAAACATGTGGTATGCCTGATGTAAGAGCTGCAGATATGTCTTGTACCTTTTTTCTGTACCATCTTGGTACCAGTTTAATAAAAACCTTTACCTTATCAACAAAAAAAATTGTTTCCACTAACTGTCATCTTTACCTTATATAAGAAGATGTTTCCAGTAACTGTCTCTACTGATTGTTGAATGAACAATTCTCACAGATTGTAGCATTCTTAGGAGTACTTGTGTACAAATTTTACGGGGAGGAACTAAGGGAAATGTTTGGCTACCGAGAGCATCCTTATGGCTTTTATACAATGGCAGGTATTTTCTGACTTAATCCATCATTACCCTTATTTTAAACTTGTGAACCACTTAATTATGCTTGTGGGTTTACAAATCACATCTTGGTTGCGTATCTTTTTGTCAAAATTTTTGTCATAATATATTCAGTGTTGAACACTGATCATTTATCCAAAGTTTCTAAATGTTTAGTCCTTGTTAATGTGACATGGCTTCTAGGCAGTGTTTGGTTTAGAAACTATTTGGTTGTGGGAGGATTGGTTTTGATTTTGGTTTCTTTTTCCTAGAAATGTTGCAAGTGTTTTGAATTGGGTTTAGGAGAACAAACTGAATTAACATCTTTAGATACCATTACATGTATTGTGGAAAATAAATTCTGAGGAAAAAATACAAGAATTTGATTTTGGCGATTAGGGGAGAAACTGCATTGTCCAAAACCTGAAAGGGGGGTGAAAGGAAAAGGTGCTAGCATTTGTTCTTTGTTTTGTTTTCAAGAAAGCTGTCACTGCTCTATTTTTAGGTAGGTCTTGATTTCTCCATGATGATTGTCCATGAACGATGGTTATTCGCCAAGATACCTATGATGGGAATAATTTCCTTGGCTGATGCATATATACATGGAAAAGGTAAACATATACCTCTTACCCCCTTCCTTAACAGTGTGGAGATACTTGGAGACTGGATACATTGATTGCAATATACAATATCCTGACATTTAAACTTCATGTGAGGTTGATGCTGAGACGCTGTAATGTGCTTTATGTGTATTTAAACATTCAGCGCAACCGGTTCTAGGGGGGAAAAATAAGCATGGTATGATGTGGTCTATGAGAAACAAGGGAAAGGCCAATAAGATTAGGATTCAGAGGTCTCAAGTTCGAAACCCACTGGATGCAAATAATTTCTGAGGGCCATCGGATTGGGTAAAACCTGAATTAACCGTGGTGCACTTGCGGGAAACTCCTTGCCGAGTGCACCCCCGGGATTAGTCGGGGCTCATAGAGATCTCGGACACCCGGTGCAAATCAAAAAAAAAAAAAATTAGGATTCAGATGCTTGAATTTTTAAAATTACAACCATAAGATTTGAGTCGTCAGAATCTTTTTTGGAGTAGAATTTGTTTTCTAGAGGACTGTGACAAAGGGAAATGTGTCCTTCATTTGGTGCGTCTACTGCAGACATTCTAATAAAGTTTACTGGATTGAAGATATTCCTGTGCAAGATTTGTGCCTTCAAAATGATTTGAGCCTTTACCTTCCCACCCCCCTTACTAACTAACCGACTAATATGTCTTCTTTGGTTTAATTTTGCAGTTTTGGCAATCATATTGGTGGGATTGCTTTATGGTTTCTTCATAGCAATAATTTGTGGACAGAGAATTAGTGAACGGCATTATCATGTTCTTGCCAAAAAAGAACTCACAAAGGTTTTGCATCTACTGCTAAGACATAGACTTGTTCCTTTCACCTTCTAATTGGAGGCGAACATCTGCTAGTGAAATATTGAAAAATTTGCAAGTTGAGCAGTGTCAGGCCCCTTTCCTTGGGAATATAATTCACCTTCATAAGGGGCTTCTTTTCATGCACAATGGATTTTATTTGTGAATAATTTTAGTTCCACCTCTTCAATCTAACCGTTCATTTATGGGAGTACTCCCCCTGTTTTATTTAGAAATAAGGGGTCGTTTGGTTTACGGTCTAGTTATGTGAGAGTTATAATGTAGGTATTGTTTATACGGTGAATAATAATGCAAGGATTCTTTATGCGGTGAATAATAATAGACAGATTATTATGTAGTTATGTAAGAGTATTTAGTTAGATACTCTTATCCACGTAAAGCTAATACATCTATGCCTCTCGTATAAGTTATATGAATTGTAGTGCAGTGTTTGGGTACCGATATTAAATTCCGTATCCTGCATAACTAATATAATCTTTTATAACTAATACATGGTTTGCTTTATTAAACTCCACATAGGTTTTCTTCATCAGAAACCAAACGATGTACAAGTAATATGGAATTTGTATGGAGATAAAATTTTCTTATGCTTCAAACCAAATGATCCCTAAATGTTTAATTTGCTTATACTTTTGTTTTTGTATTGACAGGAATACGTAGTAGAAGATCGGGAAATGCTAAATAAAGAAGTTCCGGAACTTGATCCTAGCCACGTTACGGAGCTAAGAATGTTGGGACTCTACTGAGATTCATGTCAGTCTAGCTACAATGACATGCAGTATTTTTATGTTGAAATTACACACAAAATTTTGGTCATATTGACAAGTTTGGTTGTACAAATTATACTGCTCCACCCTTTCTGGTATTAGGTGTGATCAAAGAATAGGGACTAGAAAGCTAATCCGAAAAAGAATAACTCTTGAAAGTGATATTGAAAACCGTGGTAATTATGAGTCGATGTTTCAATTCAAGAGTGGAAGCGGGTCAGTCCCCAAAAATGGCAGGTACTTTGGGGCCAAATAAGATTATTTACTGGCTTATCCGCCATTGCAATCATAAATTGACTATCCTGTTAATGCACTAGCTCTTAGCCTGTCGTGCTCTTCAAGTTCTATTTTGAGAGTCATCATAGCTCTTTTGGACCTATAAAAAGAATGTCTGGGCTCTACTAAGATTCATGGCAATCTAGGTTGTTAGTCTAGCTACAATGACATGCCCTATTATATTTTCAAATTACACATGAAATTTTGGTCATATTAACATATTTGGTTGCATAAAGTTATACTGCTCCACCCGTTCTGGTATTAGGTGATCAAGAATAGGGACTAGAAAGCTAGTCTGGAAAAGATAGCTTATAAACACTCGACCCATGGTGACAACTTACGTGCTTTCAGAGGCAACAACTTCTCCCTGGAGAGCTTGTCAAACCTGTTTGTTTTCCTGTTGGTTCTATTTCATTCCCTTAATAGAATTTTGAAATCGCTGCTATCTACAAATACACTAATTAAGCTGCTAAATTTTGGTCCCATGTTTAACTTTATACTCTCGTTTAGTATTTTGTCGTGGTTGAGAACTGGATTAACCAAATTTCCTGATAATTGCCTCATTTTGGGTGCAGGCATGATTGGCATATCAAATTATCATGCGTGGTACGGACATGGGTGGCATTAGGCAAAAGAACTGCAAACTATATCTTACGCCATACACCGAGTAATGATTATTATGGTTTACCTTCAAGACACAACTTTTCAACATCAGGATGTATAAACTTTTTCACCGAAAGGAAATGTCTTGTTCCACTTTAGTTTTCTTGGTGATATAATTTTTTTGTGGAATTTTCATGAAGCACTGTAGTTCAACCTAATTATCACATGTAAGTTGTAACTATGGTTTTCCTAGTTACCCTTTGTAGTTAATATATCAATTTAGTTGTTTCAACAAATACGGCATAGCTGTTTGTATTAATTGTATTCGTTCGCGCATATGGTTGTATCAATGAATATAATTTTCATTGAAAAGTTGTATCCACTGTCTTAGTTTGTGCATAATGATTGTATCAATGAATACAGTTTTGATGGAAAAAATGTATCAACTGTATTTGTTTGCGCATAATTATATTGACGAATGTTTGAGTAAAAAAGTTGTATCAATTGTATTTGTTTGTGCATAATGGTTGTATCAATACAGTCGCGCACAATGATTGTATCAATAAATACAGTGACGCTTAATGGTGGTATCGATGAAGACGATACTTTAGATCTTCAACACATCAAACAAAAATATGAAAATCCCAGAACGCACAAAGAAGGTTTAAAATTCACATTTGATTTGGGTAAAAACAACAGTAAACATTTACTGAAAAATACAATTAATTTGAGCTGGGTATAATATGTTTCTACTGCTAAAAAAAATTATATTTCTATATATTACGCGGTATTACACCGCGCTATACTTTAATGGTGTTTCTGCCATTAAAATATAGCGCGGTGTAATACCGCATTATATATAGCACAGTGTAATACCACGTTATATATAGCGCGGGGTAATACCGTGCTATACCTGTTTGTGGGCCCACCAATCAGTCTCATGCGGTTAGCTGATATAACAATAATTCAAATATATATAGCGCGGTGTAATACCGCGCTATACCTGTTTGTGGGCCCACCAATAAGTCTCATGCGATTAACTGACATAACAATAATTCAAATGGGTATAGCGCAGTGTAATACCGCGCTAAAAATAAAAAAATTCAGCCCCTCGAGCCAGGCATTGCCTTATTTAAAGGCGTAAGGATTTTATGAAAATCCATTCAAAAAAATATTCTAACTTCCGTTCAAACTTTTCTTCTTGTTATCAAGCATTTTTTATATTGTCCGAAGAGCCAAAAATAAGGGTTTCACTATATTTGGGGGGTGAGATTGTAGTGGAGAATAACTCTGTGAGGTATAGTTTATCTCCACAATGTCATGTTAAATTGCCGCTTACAATGAAGTATAATAAACTGGTATCGTTATTACGTAAAAAATGAGTGAGAAAAAGTTCGGTGAACCCTAAAGTAGCCGGTAGATATCCATATTCTGTGACTCCGTAGGGGGTTTGCTTGATATTCTGAGTTTAACATCGAAGATGATGAAACTCTTAGAGATTTTTTGCGGATTCCGGAGGAATACAGGAAATTTATTGGGATAAAATTATTGAAAATGTACGTCAAGGCTGAAGACGTTCGCAATAATGACATTGCGCAAAGCAGGGATAACCTCCAATCATCAGGTAGTTATTCTGGAGCAATTTTAGCCCAACAGATTCCAGCTGAAAGAGTTTGGCCGGATCTTAACTTATCTCCGCGGGCGAACGAGGAGCGAGAAAATAATTTATCTCCTACTTTACATAATCCACAAGACGACTAGTAAACTTCAATTTTCCTTTCTATTACGATGTTTATTTTTTGTTGAATTGAATTTGCATTAACACTCATATTTTCCACAGGGGGAACTGTCCGGATATGAGTTTTACAAGTTATGACCACATACCCAGTTGAAATATGCGTAGTTGTCCATCCGGGAGTCATAACCAACTTGAAAATGTCCATCATGGAATGTCAATACAGTACGACTTGTAAGTGAAGTGATATAGTTATATGTAAAATATTTATCAATTTAAGTAGCTTATCATTTAGTTCTTTTTGTGCAGTGAAACGAGCAACTTGATGGTCCTGATCTCACTCAGTTGCTCATAGACAATGTATTTACTCGTGATTTGGCAAATGCACAGAGTCAAGAAGATAATAATGATTATGAGAACAAAGCCGATGAGTCTTGAGATGACACACCCTTCCCTAACGAGGGTGATGAGGAGGAGGAAGTGAATGTCGAATCTGAGCTGATGAGGGAGCATGCTCCTCCATCTCCCGTTAGACCAAGTCGAGTCCCACATGCCGTTTTATGAGCGAAATATTTCCTACCGTGATAATTTTCTAAGTATGCCAGATGTGGATTCCCTCACAAGGGATCTTGACAAATTTCGGTCAGCAATGCGGGATGAGTCTAGACCAACGATGGTGGAAAAGGGCATGTATTTTCCTAATAAATCTCGCCCAATCAGGGGTGTAAAGATCTACAGCGTAAGAGAGTGCTGTGAGATGACGGTAAGAGAGTCAACTCCGGAGGAATACAAGGTTGTATGTCGTAGATACTTTATGGGTTGTAACTTGTAACTGGATGTTGCGTGCGAGCAAGAAGGAAACACGGTTGTGGAAAGTAGGTAAATATATTGGCACCCATGGTTGTGAAATGGACACATTTAATGAGAATCACTTCAACTTAGATGTAGACTTAATTTCTCTTGACACATTTAATGAGAATCACTTCAACTTAGATGTAGACTTAATTTCTCTTGTCTTGATTTCACACATGGAAGTGTCCATTGGGTATAAGATCAAAGAGTGTATTACATCTGTCCACTAGGAATATGGGTGTACTATAACCAAAAGAGAGGCATATCTCATGCGTAAACGTGCATTTGAAATTATTTATGGTGACCGGGATAAGTTATTTTCATCTCTACCCAGGTAAGTGGCCGCATGAAATACTTTAACCCCAGGACTATTGTTGAATGGAGGCATGACCGGAATCCGGGAATATCGAAATATATATTCAGATACGTGTTCTGGGCATTTAAACCAGTAATTGATGATTTTGTGCATTGCCGTCCGTTAATTTCCATAGACATTACTCATATCTATGGAAAGTATGATATTAAGTTGTTGATTGTCGTTGCGGTAGATGCCAATGGACAAATATTTTTACTAGTTTTTGCCATCTGTGCCAATGAAAGCCAAGAGATGTGGATGCTATTTTTGAACCACCTGAAGCAGCATGCTGTCAAACAACGTTCAAGTATTTGTCTAATATCTTATCGTCATGGTGGTATATTAAGTTCTGTAGAGCATTTACGTGAATGGCAGGAACCCTATGCATACCACTGTTACTGTGTGAGGCACCTGAAGGCCAATTTTTAGAAGAAATATCCCACCAAGGAATTGCATGATTTAATGTGGATGGCTGCAACTGAGCACCAACAGTGCAAATTCAGGAGGCACATGGAAGCGATCCGACAATTAAACGAAAGAGCCTATAATTGGCTGATGGGACATGAGCTTCACAAGTGGACATTGCATGTTGATGCTGGCAGATGATGGGGAGCCCTGGCTACAAATGTGTTGTATTCATTCAACGGCTTATTGAAGTCTGCACGTGGATTGCACGTCATGGTCCGGATGACATTCAAACAGATGACAGAGAGGTTTGTTAAAAGGCACATAGCTTTATCGGAATTGATGGACAGAGGTGTTAAATTTATGCCAATGGCGATGAGAAGAATTGAGAAATACAGGAGGCGAGCACATTGGCATTCATACTTACAGTATGATCACGATCGGGGTACTTTTGAAGTTCGCACTGCTATCCGCGGACATCGGGGGAATAATCTATACACCGTGAATGAAGCCAGCAGGTTGTGTTCATGTAGCAAATGGACCATCTACCATTTGTCGTGCGCACATACCATGAAGTTCTTTCAACAAACAGATTTAGGGGCAACCAACTATGTTGATAGGCAATACAATGTTGCTGCATACGTAACACATATAGTCGGCAGTTGCAGCCATTGGGTGCTGAGCATTATTGGCCGCCGGAACTATTTAAAATGTTGTTAACAAGGACAATTTGCGCAAGCAGCAAGTGCAAAAGAGAACGCGTATACAGAACCAAATGGATGCTAGTGATAGTGTTTATGCGCATAAATATAGCATACGCTAACAAGACCCGATCGTCGTAAATGTCCTTTAGTTGGTTTGGGTGGCGGTGGTAATCCGCAAAGTGGCCTCCGTGACGGGCTGGAATGAAGCCTTAATAAGAAAATTAAAAATTAATTTATGTCAAATCATTGATAAAAAACAAATTAATACAAACATACCTGCGCCTCTGATACATCCTCTGCACCCGATGACGATGAGCCAAAACTCAACCTGCGCCCACCATCTACGTCTCGGGTCAGCTGATCCTCAACTGCGGTCGATGGGCCTAAAAAGAACTTCTCCCAACCTCCGGTGAAGCTCGTGCCCGTAATCAACAATGGATCTGACGAGGTCACATGTGATGCTGGCAGCGCCAGCTGAAGACTGTACGACGACATGTTGCTGGGATGGTCATCTGGCTGAGGAATGTCACCCGGCAGATCATCTTCGGCCTCCTCATCAGGTACCTCAACAGGTGCCTCAATTCCCCCTTGATAGGGACCACCTCCTCACCGTCCCCCACAAGCCCTTGGGGCGCCCCTGCCTCGTGGGACAACCATGCCTCCTCCTCGTCCCCTCGGGTGTGCGACATGCCTACCCCGATGGTGGAGCTCTGGCACCATATAATCAGCGTCATGATCTAAGTGCTCGCCCTTTCTGGCTTGCTGCAGTGTCCAGAGAGCCAGCTCTGTCACCTGCCGGCTATACTCAGCAACCGCAGGATCGCCGGCATACTATTGCATCTGCAGTCCGAACTGGTAGAATAAATGATGATCAATAGCATGCACAAAATTTAAAATATTAATTACAAAATTCTACTCGCTCCGTTCCAGTTTATGTGAACCTATTTCCTTTTTAGTTTGCTCCAAAAAGAATGATCTCTTTCTGAATTTGGTAACAATTAACTTAAACTTACAACTTTACCCTTAATGAGAAGTTCTTAGAACCACACAAATACTTTGGGACTCTTTTTAACTTGTTTAGGACCACAAATTCCAAAAGTCTTTATTTTTTCTTAAACCCAGTGCCCAGTCAAACGGGTTCACATAAATTGGAACAAAGGGAGTATATCACAGTTATAAGTAAGAATACCAAATAACATACCAGTGCCTCGTGCCTTCCGGCGTATGGTCTGTACCGACCGCCAGCTTGATGAATGGGGTTCCAGATAAAAAGTCTGGTAACATGGCGGTACCAGGACGTATAGAGCTGAATAGTCGTTGTCTGTATCTGTGAAGGTGGGGCGGAATCAGGTAAGCTCGTCGATCCCAAGTATGGACTTGCGCCTCTAGCCATACTACAAATGCGCCGTCCGCCCTCGAACGATCATCCCGCTGATAACGTGTAGCCTCCCATGTACGCCTCCTCGATATAATCTGCGGACGGCCAAATTGGCAAAGTAACCGTTCTGTGGCATGATGCTCCACAATATTGAGGCACATCAGCGGAACAGAATCAGTCGGTCGGCTGAGCAATAATCGAGCAGGCCACCTATCAAGACGTCATTGTATGGCGTCCAGATGAACTATCAAATAAGAACATAAAAGTGAGTATGCACAACACAAGTGAATCTGTACCAAGTAAGTTTAGGTACACATTTACCTGTGCGCCCTCCAACATATCCAACAATTCCCTGACAAGCGGGAGATTATGATGAGAATCATAAACTCGGTAATTTCCACACCGGAGAATCCACCTCCTAGCTAGAGGGAGAAACAGAGGTGGTACATCCGGAGGTAATGGTGGTAGAGGTGGCTGCAACATCAGGGACCGCTCCCAGGCCCAAACCTAACATACAAAGTTGACATAAAGGTTAAAATAAATTTTGACTAGATAGAGTTGGTTGTAATGAATAGATTATTCGAATACGTTGTCACCTGTAGAAGCGGCAGAAAATCACATGCATCGCTCTGGGTGCCCATGCTCACCCGGCACTGTTGCTGATACATGTAAGCGAGAACAGCAGCACCCCAACTATAATGGGGTAAAGCATCTAGCTGCTGAAGATGATGTAGAAATCACAAACTCACTAGATTTTCCGAAGTGTTCGGGAACAAGAATCCCCCCCCCCCCAAAAAAAAAGGAGCAGCACTNGAAAATCACATGCATCGCTCTGGGTGCCCATGCTCACCCGGCACTGTTGCTGATACATGTAAGCGAGAACAGCAGCACCCCAACTATAATGGGGTAAAGCATCTAGCTGCTGAAGATGATGTAGAAATCACAAACTCACTAGATTTTCCGAAGTGTTCGGGAACAAGAATCCCCCCCCCCCCCAAAAAAAAGGAGCAGCACTAACCTCGTATATCGGTGAATATGTAGATCATATGTCTCACCGGTGATATCGGGGTGCAATGTATCCAAATACTGTCCAATAGTTGTCAAACCAATGCGACAGACCCATGAACATACAGTCTCATCCTGTGGCATGAAACCAGTGAGCTGCTGCAACAAGTCCAAATACTGGCCATGTGACATATATCTCATACCCTAAGGCAGTGCGACGGGCAGTCCATCAGCAGGCATCCCATTTAAAACCTCAATATCCTGCAGCGTGATAGTGGCCTTGCCAATGGGCAGGTGGAAAGTGTGTGTCTCCGGTCGCCACCGCTCCATCAAGGCCGTGATCAGAGACCAGTCGAGATGCAGCCACCCAATCTAAAAAATCCTGTAGAAGCCCGTATCTCGCAGGTGCTGGACTACACGAGGATGGAAATCTTTGCCCCTCATAAAGTCCCACAAGTCATCCACTCTCCCGGTGCGGAGAGTTTGGGCCAATAGATCTCCCTCCCATACATAGGCGGACCTATGATCGCCCTGTAACACTAACAGCTCATCGGAGACAGGTCCAGGATGCACAGGTGGCACGTCCATGTCGTCTACTATAAATTAAAAAATATTAATTGTGTGTTTATTTTGTAAATAATTCATATTTTATTATTTAATTGGACAGAGTATATATGTATGGATTTCAAGCTCGATATTTGACGCCCAGTAGCACCAAGTTATCCTGAATTCTTATGAGTATCAATTTTAATTTTTTCATAATTTTGTGTGTTTGTTTTATAAAATAAATAATTAATTTTTGTATATTGTAATTGAACAGAGTATATATCTATGGATTCCATGCTCGATATTTGAGTCCCGGTAGCACCAAGCTATCCTGAATTCTTGTGTGTGTCAATTTTAATTTTTTTTATAATTTTGTGTTTTTATTTTATAAATTAAATAATTAATTTTTAATTAGACAGAGTATATATCTATGGGTTCCAGACTCGATATTTGAGGCCAAGCAGCACCAAGCTATCCTGAATTCTGATGTGTGTTAATTTCAATACTTTTCATAATTTTGTTTGTTTTATAAATTAAATAATTAATTTTTAATTGGACATCGTATATATCTATGGATTCTATGCTCGATATTTGAGGCCCAGTAGTACCAAGATTTCCTGAATTCTTATGTATGTCAATTTCAATATTTTCATAATTTTGTGTGTTTGTTTTAATAATTAAATAATTAATTTTAATTGGACAACGTATATATCTATTGGTTCCAGGCTCGATATTTGAGTCTCACTAGAACCAAGCTTTCCTGAATTCTTATGTGTGTCAATTTCAATATTTTTATAATTTTGTGTATTTTATTTGTAAGTTAAATAATTAATTTTAAATTATTTAATTGGACAAAGCTTATACATATAGGTTCTAGGATCAATATTTGAGGGCCAGTATTACCAAGCTATCCTGAATTCTTATGTTATGTGTATTGTCACACCTCCTTTTTCCGACTAGCTTTGCTCGGCTTTTACTATACCCCAGGAAGAGATATAGTAATGAAGGAGTTTTTTCAATTTAAGGACAATCGAAACGGGATTCGTTTTTTATTTAAGATTCAGAGTCGCCACTTGGGAGATTTATGGTGTCCCAAGTCACCGGTTTGAATCCCGAATCGAGGAAGGGTTTGACTCTGTTTAACAGTCGCGAACCAGAAATCCGGGTAAGGAATTCTGTTAACCCGGGAGAAGGTGTTAGGCACTCCCGAGTTCCGTGGTTCTAGCACGGTCGCCCAACTGCTATATTTGGATAAAATTTGATTTTAATACATGTTAACCTACAGTGCAATTTTAAAGTTATTCATCGCTTTTTGTCAATTTTTATTTTTTATTTAAGAAAGTGAACGTCGTTTAAGAACGTATTTTCGGATCACGTCACATGAAATGCACCCGGATCCTCGACACATTCCAATTTGATGTTTTTGGATTTGGATTTGGGTCGCATGAAATGCACACCCGTATTTAGGAATGTAATTTTATTAAAATCGCGTCTAAAGAGACTAACGCATTGTTATCTTTTGGGAAGGCCGTGAAATTTGCTAAACGGCCCGTCCCGAATTTCTAAGTATTTTTATTAAGTAATTAATGAGGGCCCCGCAACTGTATGTTTGATTGGCAAGGCTCATCTCATTTTGAAGGTCAAACCGAAAGCAACTATATTGTCTACTTTTGTTTTTGTCTCTAATATTGGTTTAGTACTTAATCCAATATGTATTAACTTGAATTGGCCAACGACTTGGGCCCTCTTTTTAACATTTTTCAACTCCAATTTAAGAATAGTGGGTGAGACGGCCATTGGGTGGCTGAGCCCAAACCATTTGGCCTAGACAAATGAAGCATGGCTCGAACTCTTACAAAAAAAAATTGCTCATACTACTTTTACGGATTTTTTATTTTTATTTTTTATTAGCAAACAAGTGAATTCTATATCTATGCATCATGAAACAAACACTACTGATCTATAATCAAAACCAATGGAGGCAACCACATTCATAGGAATGCTACTCTTACTGTGAGGGATCAAATTCACAGAATCAACCAATTAGATAGTCCTTTTCAATGAATTAAAACGTGCGAAGTGATACTGAAATACGAAACTGATTTTTCAGATTTAAGTATATACTAAAGGCTTAGCTATTAGGCTACTTTTGACACCTATCAGGAAAATATATTATTACACTGTAATACATGTAACTTCAGCAACAAAATAACAAACTAATTGCTATGTTAACACTAACAATATCATAGTCGCATAATCCATATCGAAAACAGTCCCATTATTAAATAATTAATCATTCAAATTATAATCACAAAACTGCTAACACAAACTATCAATCTAATAATCTCAATACACTGAAGCAATAGATTTGAAGTAAACTACAACTAGTTTCAGTTTTTTATTCATATGTCAATCATGAATGAGATACATCAACATAACTTGAAATGTGTACCTGAAAGTAAGAAATAGAAGGAGAGATGGGTCAGTGGTAGCAACAAACTGCAACAGCAGATCAACAGTGATTCATGACCAAGGTAAGAGCAATTTTAAACCACAATCAACTTCAAACTAATCCAAATATCACGCCAGATCTGTGTGGATCAAAATTCAACTAAAACAACTGAAAGTTCACTAGAATCTATTTGAAATGATCACTGCTTTTCAAACAACAAAATCAGAATTCTAATACTGAGGATTTAGCTGAAACAATGTATTTTTATGAGTTTTCTACTGATTTTTGGATTGTTTTGGGTTTTTGACATGAATTCAGGTTGCAAAGGAGAAGAATGTGATATGAAAATGTTAATTTCAGATCTGGAACATAGCAGATATTTTTTGGGGATTTTCTGGGTTCTAAAAGCTTGTGAATTAAAGCTGAAACTGTCTATTTTAGAACTAAAATTGGAGGGAAACTCAATTTCAGTATTTTCAGATTAGTCCCCTCTTTTTTGACTTGTTAAACAAGTTACTACACCTATTTGTTAGAAATTATACTAATGCCCTAACCTAGAAGGTTCTAATTGCTTCTACCATGTTCCTACCTCTTGAATTGTCCATTTTACCCTCACTTGCATTCTATTATTTACTAATTCTACCCTTTTTAAATACCTATAATACCCTTAAAACTAAGCTGAAATTACCATCAACTTATTCTAAAATTCCCATAGTACCCTCACTTCCCATTCAAAATTATCAATCTTAGTTTACCTTACTCTAAACTCTAATTGATTTCTAACAGCTATATCCAAACTCAACTACTGAACAACTAAGGCTAAATTGTACTAATTATAAACTAATAGAACTTAATAGGTTCAATTCCCAATTAACAGAATCAATTCATCGGTAACAGAATCAATTCACCAATTAAAACTAATTATTAACTAGAATGAATCAAACTAAACTGAAAACGGGAATTAACACGAATTAAATTCTAACCCTAAATTTTAAACTACAAATTCAAGCTAAAACAGGATTCGTATCGTGTTAACTAATATTCTCGCATAATATCAGAATCATAATGCATTCCAAAAATCAATCAAAAGAAGCAATTAATTTCAGAGAGCCGACAAGAAAAAAGAAAATTAATAAATTGAGCCAACTAAGGCATCAGAACCATATTAAACTCGACCAAGCATGTCATCAGAATCAAGTAATTTGAACGAAGAAAAAGAAGAAGGAAAATTTAAAAAAATATAAAGTAAAAGGAATTCTTACTGTAGACACCACCCGACCACGGAAATCTTCTCAAAGCAAGCTGACCGTATGATCCTAAAAAGGGTTGAAATTTCGGACCAATCCTTCAACTCGAAATTTAGATTTAGATTCTGCGGGCTTTAACTGGTAATTGAAAGATGAGGGTGATGGATATTGGATGGGGAAGGTCTGATGGTCAAAGGGTGTTGATTTGGGGGTAATTAAGGGTGGCGCCGCCATCGGAGGAAACAAGGGCGGCGATTAGGGTTTGGAACATTTGAGGAATTCTGGTGATTTTTGCTTGAAACAAGAAATGGATGTGTCATGAGGGAAGGGAGACAGGGCTTTGGTGTTATTTTAAAGAACTTTGAACGCCCATCACCGGAAAAATGGAGGAAGCCTCTCATGGCGGCGCTGGGGTCGATGAAAGGGATAAAGAGACAATACGGGGAAATACTAGGTTAAGGTGAAGAGGGATTCAGACATTTAATTAAAATAGGGGAAATATTTATAACCCTTGGATGAGGTGAACGGACGGCTTAGATTCAATACGCCTTGAACGGCGTCATTTGGTCACTTACTTAAACAGACCGGGTTGGGAGGTGTTTGGGCCTGGGCGGGTGGACTTAATTTTGGGCTGGGCGATTTAGATTCACAATTAGCCCAACATGGGTCTTTTGCAAGACCAAACTCTTAATTAAATAGTCTTTCCCTTATATTTTTTTGTATCAATTTTCATCATCATTTTTTATATTTTGTATTTTATTTTGCCTATTATTTTTTCTGATTTTGTAAAAACTAAAATAAAAACCTAATTAAACTATTTAACTCCTAAAATTATTTAATATCACTATTTAAAGTTGAATGCAATATTTATCAATTAAAATTGCCTAAGAACTATTTTTGGGATTTTCTTTGAATTGTTATAAAATGAATTAATACCTACTAAATGTGAAATTAATTTTCTAAATGCAAATGCATATTTTTGTATTTTTATTTGGATTAAAATGCACAAATACAATGCAAACAATTATCATAAAATTCACACAAATTGTAAAAATAGAAAAAAAATCTTTTGTTTGATTTTATGGGAATAACTCATATATAGGGCAAAAATCACGTGCTCACAGCTGCCCCTCTTTGCTCGAAAACACGAAGAGTTTTCGTGCAAAGATAATTGAGCAAATATGAGCAATTTTTGCCCGTTCGAGTATTCCGTTGTGAAGCATTTTGAAAAGTTTTGACCGCACCCTGCTTCAGAGGTTGCCTACATATCCTGGGCTAAACAGGAATCAGGTCAGTGTAGTTTAGGAATGTCTGGTAGCTGGGACTACCGGGGACTGTGATCTCACTGTTGTTGCTACTGTTACTGCTGTTACTGCTGGCTGACCCCCTTATTACATCATGGTAAAATAAAAGAAGTTAGCCTAAGCTATGATCTAGAAGTTACAAAAATCCTATCTATGTCTTCAAACTTCCTCTTGTATTGCCTTGAACTTGTATCTTGTATTCTTCCAACGACATTCTTGTTGTTGCCTTGATGATGTTCAACCACTTCAATTTGAAATATGTGTCCATTTTCCAGGTGGGCTCCTGCTTGCTGCATTTGAAAAATATTCCCTTTGTTCTTCAGGTGGGCTCCTGCTTGCGATTCCTTTTAAAATGTATTCCCTTGTTCTCCAGGTGGGCTTAGGGGTGTGCATTCGATTTATCGATTCGATTTTGACCCTTATCGATAATTACTTATCGATTATCGATTTGTACATATTCTTATCGTTATCGTTTCAATAAGGTTTCGATTTTTTCGATTTCGATTTATCGATTTTTGGGGCTTATCGATTCGGTTATCGATTACACCAATAAGAAAATTTACGGGACTCCATAGAAAATATTTCGCTACAAACACACCTAACTAATATGGACAAAAAGAAGCTAAAATAAGAAGAGCACCCTTTATAACATAAAAATTGTGTCAACAAGCACATGCAACAAAACTAAAGTAAGGGATCAAATGTATTCCACCAACACTCCAACTGTATAAAAAATAAAAAACAAAAAAATAAAATACATCATCACGGCTAATTCTGTTTTCCATTAATTTGAACTTCATTCCCTTGAGCTTTAAATATGATCATTCCTTAAATGTGGTAGAGGAAATAATAGGGTTAGAGACTTAAGGTAAAGGAAATGGTATTATAGAATAAGTGTAAAAAATATTAACTTTTTTTTAAAAAATATAAAAATAAAAATAAATAAATAAATTACTGTAGCTTATCGGTTTATCGATAAACCGATAACCGAAGAGGACAAAACCGAAATCGAAATCGATAAATCGATAAGGAAAATTTTGAAATCGAAATCGAAATCAATAAATCGATAAATCGAAATCGATAAACCGATAACAAATAATCGATTCGATTTATCGATAAACCGATTCGAATGCACACCCCTAG
>MU678405.1:0-11726 GCA_026770625.1 Nicotiana glauca
ACAAATATTGTAACCAAAAGTTATTTATTTTGATCTTGGAATTCTTTTACTTGGGGTAGAAATCACGTGCTCACACACGGTCCTCCATTTGTTATGTCAATAATGTGCACCTATTTTGTACCCATCTCATGAATCTTCTTTATCAATATACTCATCTGAGTCATGAGTGTGGCCATGTTCTCAGCATGCAAATTATATGGGTCAAGAGGAACTGAATGCACTATGGGTGCTAGTGTTGTACCTCTAGTCATCCACCCCAAATTCTGTGACATCTTGTCAAGAAGGACTTTGCACTCGGTGAATGTCTTACTCAATAATGCACCTCTAGCTGAAGTATCCACATTTGCTTTTAGATTGTCTGCTAACCCCATGTAGAACCTCTATCCGATCATCTGGTCTAGAATGCCATGGTGAGGACACTTCACTAGCATCCTTTTAAATCTTTCCCAAGTTTCTTGCAAGGTCTCAGTTGGCTGCTGCTTGTACTACAATATTTCATCAACCTGTCTTGTAGTCTTATTGGGCGGGTAGAACTTATTCAGGAACTGCTTGATTAATTCCTCCCAGGTGACAATGGAAATGATAGGGAGCGAATTTAGCCAAGTCTGAGCTTCCGCGATCACAGAGAACGGGAACAATAACAGTTTGATAGCTTCCGGGGTCATATTTGGCTGCCTTTGGGTCACACAAATTGACAGAAATTTTTTCAAGCATTGCTGAGGGTCTTCAATGTGTGATACAGAGAACAATCCTTTATTCTGCAGAAGATGCAGCATATTATTGGTTATCTGGAAGGTCTCCGCTTGAATTGCGGGCACAACTATGGCAGTAGCTAGGTTATCAGCTGTGGGCTTTGACCAATCATAAAGTGCAGCTTTGGGCAAAAGAGGTGCCACTACTATGACGTTAGGGATCGCTGGCAGATCCCCGACGTTTCTATTGATGTTTTCTGCATCACCCATGTCAAATTTTACCTGGTGTGGTAGTTGTGATTGTTGGATTCTTTTGTTGGCATGGTTCAATGCCTTGAATGTTTTCTCAGGGTCTGAGAGTCCTTCTAGAAGTTCTCCTGTCCTCGAAGAATTTTTAGGCATACACCTGAATTCCACAAGAGTTCAAACGTGAGAATTTCAATAAAAAGATGGGGTATAGAGAAAACTGACTAAACTAAGAATTTTTATACTTCTTTCAATTGTAATTTATAACACTGTTAATTCCCCGGCAACGACGCCAAAATTTAATCTCGCCCAACTATGCCTTATAAAAGGACACACGGACGTTGCAAATATAATCTGAGTATTTATACCCAGAGTCGAACCCACAGGGAATTAGCCTATCAATTACTTTTGTTGGACTTACTAAATTCTATAGAATTAACTTCCCCAAACGTTATATATAACAATTGATGGTATTTCTAACAACTAAAACTGAAAGTAAATAAACAGCTAGAAACTAACTATGCTTGAGTTGTAAACAATTGGAATAAAGGTCTAAGGAAATGGTTTCCCCCGTTGTTGATTTCCTTAGTTGTATGTTTCTTATAGCTTTGAATTAGTTTCCTTTATCAATCATGAACTCTCCAGCTATCATAAATCTCTCTCAATCAATTATGATAATTTACTAGACGCACTCTCTCAAGCTACGCTAGCTTGATTCGCATTGCAGTTTACTTAGATCGCACCCAAGGTATCGTTATCTCTAATCCAATCTCTAAACCCCTGGTTATGGCTCTCTCCTTCTGGGAGTGATGTTGTTCAAATAACTACCTAAATATGCACTCTCTCTCAAGCAGATACATAATAACTTGGAACGGCTAATTGAGGGTCCTTTCAATTAACCAAAATCAAAACGTAGTTGAACACATAAAGATTAACAACCAACTCAAAACTATATTAATCTAACAACCAATTAATCCCTAACGGGTTTCGCCCAAAGCCTTAGATTAAAAGATTTAGATACTTATAACAATGATGAAAACTACAAAAGAATTCATAGTCATTGACAAAAGAACAAATTAGTGAGATAAGAATTGTTTCCCAAGTTGCCTCCTTGCCTCTCTTGTCTTGTTCTCAAACCTCAAAAACTGCTCCTCCTTCTTTTGGACGCATTAAACCTTTTATAGTTTGTGTGCTTTTTGCTTTGGACTTTCGAAATTGCCCTTTCAAATACTTTTCCTGCATTTGGACTAGCGCGGGCGCGCTAAGGCCGTGCTAATACCCGCGCTAATGCGGTTATATTATGCTTCTGATGACTGGACTAGCGCGGATGCGCTAAGGCCGCGCTAATGCCCACGCTAGTGGGGTTTCCCTCTGCCATGCCTAGCTTCATTCGTCCACTAATTCCAATTATTGGCCTGATCACTATCATAAGTCTTCATTTGAGTAGTGCACTCCCGTAAAATACAAAAGTCACCATTAGAACCAATTTTTGTATTATTTACACACTTAAAACAATAAAGTATCCTTAAGTTAGAGCCCGAATGTAGGCCAAACTATACAATTTAGCCTATTATCAATGATTAACCTCAATTATGTTGTATTAATTGTGTACTCTTGTACCTCTTGTTGGATTTGGGTCAAACCATTTGCATCTAAAGAGTATCAATTTCTTATAAGGTCAACTTGTATATTCTAGTTCTATTATTTCTTTGATTACACCCTCCACAAGGTCGGGTTCTTTTAGGGATTGTTAGACTTGTGAAGATCCTAATTAGTATATATAATTTATCATCAAATATATATATATGTTCGTAAATTGATTCATCGACCTATAACTAACTTAGATGCATCGTTGAATATTAAAAATAAAATATTTGACCTATATCTATATATATCCCCCCCCCTCTCTCTCTCTCTCTCTCTCTCTCTCTATATATATATATATATATATATATATATATATATATATATATATAACACACTTCGTTGTACTACTTTAACTACATATATAGCATGTTATATTATATGTTAGTGTATTAATTATTTTTATTATAAAAGTACTAACGGATTACATTTATATTATTTAGATAGTAAATATAAAAGTGATTCATAATTTTGACCAATGTTGACCTAATAACCGACCAACTTTGGTCAGTAATTTTAAATAATTTTTTAAAAATTTTATAAAATATTTTAAATAATAATATAACTATTAAAATTTTAAAAATTGGGTCTACATTGCCGACTAAAGTTGGTCGATAATGTGAAAGTTTCTTTGACTAAGCAAGTCTGACCAGCTCGGTCAACTTGTTGACCAACTTATCAACCAACTTTGGTCGGTATTTTTTTTAAAATAAATGTAAAATATTTTTCTTTCAGTTTCCGTACAACTTTGGTCGATTTTTTTGACCGACCAACGTTGGTCAGAAAATTTGGTCAGTATTTACCGAATTTTTAGTAGTATTTGAATTTTATATATATATATAACAACAACAACCCAGTGTGGTGCCACAAGTGGGGTCTAGGGAGGGTAGAATGTATGCAGCCTTACCCCTAGAAGGGAAGAGAGACTATTTTAGTTATATATATATATATATATATATATATATATATATATATATATATATATATATATATATATATATATATATATATATATATAATTAATTAATTAATTAATTAATTTATAAAAGTCATGAATTAACTACAAGTGTTTTACGTGCATTCCATGAATTGACAAATCTTCTGTTGATTGTTAGTTTACCGCAACTCTCCTCCTTTATTAGCGATTAAGTCAAGTAATGCGAACAAGTTCATACATGCGGGGTTATCTTATTATTTACTATAACAATTAAGTATTATATATATAAACTAATTTTTCATTTTTATTTATTTGGTATAATGGCAATAATATGACTTGAATATAAATTAAAAAATAAGTATTCATGAACCAACCTTAATTTTGGGTGGAGGTTAGTTGTCGTTGCTTTCTAAGACACTGTTTCTAAACGAAAATTTTCAAAAAAAATTGTTCATAAGATATTTGCGAAGAGCAAACCAATTGGCCACCTAGAATAAACGGGAAAAAAATTAGAAACATCGTAATTTATAATTGGTAATTAAAAAATAGTCATGTTTAAAAATAATTAAAATTTAGCCAATTTTTCATGTAAAGGTAAGAGAAGAAGCATTGATGCTCTTGTTAGGAGGTGTGAGAGGTTGGCTATGAAGAGTTTGAGAAGAGGTCGAGGTAGGCCTAAGAAGAACTGGGGAGACGTGATTAGACACGATATGGCGCTGCTTCAGCTCACTGAGGATATGACCCTTGATAGGAGGGAATGGAGGTCGAATATTAAGGTAGAAGGTTAGTAGGTAGTTTATAGTTGTTCACCGTTAGTCTTAGTAGCATGCATGTCCATTCATATTCTTAGATTTCTATTACGGTATGTGGTTGTATTTGCCTCAGGTATTGTATTCCCTGCTGCTATTATTTGGTACTACTTATCTTTTATCCCTCCCCCTTTTTTTCCCAACTTCTTCTTCTTGTCCTTCCTGAGCCGAGGGTCTATTGGAAACAACCTCTCTACCTTCATTAGGTTGGGGTAAGGTTTGCGTACAGACTACCCTCCCCAGACCCCACCTGTTGGGATCAAACTGTGTTTGTTGTTGTTTTTTCATATAAAGGTAGAATCTGAACAAAAACACTCTTAAACATTCGAAAAAATTTCAGCGTAATATTGTTAGGATCGAAATAATCGTGGGTCATGCAAAAGTTAGTAAGTAAATCTTGAATAATGATAAATCATACAACAAAAGAGAAATATACCAAAAGAGACATAAATATTTAATGTGGTTAGTCAATTTGACCTACATCCACGGGCGGAGATGAGAAATCCACTATAAAAAAGAGAGTATAACATATCGAGAGAATAACCCAACGAAGAAGTAAAAACATGTGGCACACTAACACTTGTCCCAAAATTCCTCCCCTAAACAAGACTCTCCAAACCCTTGTGGCTACATTATGGATCCTGCTGAACAAGAAGGAATGATCTTCAATTTATAGAAGTCCAAACATTTTCCTCCAAGAAAAGATACTAACCAAATATGAGAGATTTTTAATTTCCTTCCAAGAAAAGGAAAACTCAATTATGATAAACATGTTTTCCTTTCCTTCAAGCGATAGGAAAACTAGAAATGGTAAGAAAGTCATGACAAATACCTAACAATTCTCTCTCTTGGCCTGGATTTTCTAACAAAATAAATTCGATCAACTTCTTCACATAATCTTCAACAAGTTCCATATCCAGATCTCCACTACAAAGTTTTTCTCAATGTGAATAACACTCTGGTCAAATTTCTTATATAAAAATCATGATTACTATCAAATATGTCGCGGCTAGAACTGAACCCGTCAAGATAAATATATCTTCAATCTCGCTCTGTTACCACTTGGTAAGATCTAAAAAATCATGTTTCATGAGGAAGTTAGTAAGCAAATCTTGAACAATGACAAATCATACAACAAAAGATAAATATACCAAAAGAGACACAAATATTTAACGTGATTCGGTCAATTTGACATACATCCACGGACGGAGATGAATAATCCATTATAAAATTTTATAACATATCAAGAGAACAACCTCACAAAAAGTAAAATACAAGTGGCACATTAATGCTTGTCCCAAAAATTAAAATCATCATTAGAGAACTTTTGGAAAAACATATAGTGATCTGAAGAAGTTTTATTCTACACTTGTTTTTCTATGACAAATGCAAAAGTGGTTAGTACTCCTCGTACTAAAAACTTTAAATTGATTATATTAGTCAGAGCCCATCTACTGATGAAGATAAAAAGGAGATGTTGGTAATTTGATGTATGTTATGGTTTGCACTAGACCAGATATTGCACATGTTGTTGGTACTGTTAGTAGATTCTTTTCTAATCCTGGAACGAAATATTGGGATGCAATAAAATGGATATTATGGTATATGAAAAGTAATATAGATGTGAAGTTGTGCTTTGGCAGTGACAAGCCAGAATTTGCTTGTTACACAGATCCTCATTTAGGAGACAATCTTGATAATTCAAGATCCACTTCCGATTATTTCATCACCTTTGCAGGGGAATTGTTTCTTGGCAATCTAGACTATAGAAGTTCATAGCTCTATACACCACAGAAATAGAATATATTGCTATCATTGAATGTGCCAAAGAATTATTATGGATGAAGGAGTTTATTGATGATCTGGCTTTGAGCAGTCAAGGTACATCTTTTTCTGTGACAATCATAGTGCTATTTATCTCACCAAGCACTCCACTTTTCATTCTAAGACGAAACATATAAATAGGAAGTATCATTGGATAAGAATGGCATTGGAAGAAAATTTATTTGAGGTTGAAAAGATATACACTGTGACAATCCTTTGGATCTGCCGACAAAAGCGGTGGTTGCAGATAAGCATGAGTTTTACAAAAGATTGAAAGGCATGAAGCTTGTCAATATCTCCTCCACTTGAAGACATATTTGGCCCATGGCTGGAGGGAGAGTTTGTGGTCCATGCCCATGTTGTCTAGCCAAAGACCCAATGACCTAATTTTATTCTCTTTTGGTTTTCATTCCTACTCGGAATTAGATTTGATTTTTATACTATTTGGAGTTAGTTTTGGATTTAAGAGAAATCGCCGCCCATTATTTATAAATAGATCAACCTTTGAGAGTTTTTCTAGGCTCATTGATATACGCCTTAGAAAGACTTTAGCAGATAAGAGTGATATTTGAGATATCTTTTATTAAAAGTGAAGAGAGAAGAAAAAGTATTTGTCTTGCTGTAATTTTTGTTCCGACAAGCCAACTACAATAACATTTTTTGATTCGTTTACCGGAATCTCATGAATCACAAGATACAGAAGTATATAGCGTTTCTAACTCCAGAAATCTAACAATGAAGAAAATTATAGGAAGTCTATAACTGAAGGAGGAATAGAGAGGGACTTCTAGGTCTGCATACGCGGCAGATATACCTCGAAGTCTCTAAGATCACCCGGTCTTACACGAAAAACATGTGCAAGAAATGTCATGAGTACACCACAACGGTACCTAGTAAGTTCCAAGCCTAACCTCGGTTGAGTAGTGACAATACCAGGTCAGGGCCCTACTGGTTTATACATATAATAGATAAAATAGTATGAAATGTCGCAGTTGAGTGAAAATTCTAACAATCAATAAAAAAAATAAAATCATAGGAAAAAATAACTCAGTACATATAAATAGCAACAGGGGATCTCACGGATATTGTCTCGTAGTCCCAAATATAAATGTATAGAGGATCTCCCGATATACTGTAGTCCAAATCGTAAATGTGTAGGGGGATCTCCCGGAATACCGCTCCGTAGTCCCAAAGTAAATATCCAGTACGGGAGGATCTCCCGGGATACCGTTTCGTAGTTCCAAACATAAATACACAATTCATTTAGTATACATAACAGTTCCAGCTAGGATCGATCTACAGTTCTAATCAAGATCGTAGCGAAGAAGACAAGAAATTCTTACTCTAAACATGCTACAGAGAATCCATCGATCTACAGTTCTAATCAAGTTCGTAGCGAAGAAGACAAGAAATTCTTACTCTAAACATGCTACAAAGAATCTAGGTAAACAGTTAAATCAGATAAGACAATTAAGGCACATAAGCATGCTTTTCCTAAGCTAAACAAGAGGCTACGTATACTAGGATTGCTCAATTAAAGGAAAACACAGTTAATTACTTAATGAAAATGGGGTTTTTCAACAATTAGCACGTGTACGCATTCGTCACCTCACGTACATGACATTCATATAACAACAGTACCAAAATTCTAAGGGGAGTTCCCCCCACAAAAGGTTAGGCAAGTCACTTACCTCGAACCAAGCTCAAAATCAATCCGAAATCACGTTCTTGCCACGAGTATCCAACTCCGAGTGGCCCAAATATAATCAAATCAATTACATAACGTAAATATAGCTATTAGCAACTTATTTAACTAATGCATTCAAAGCTAAGGCATGAAAATATAAAAATACCAAAAAATCCTCCATGGGATCACGTCTCATAATCGGATAAAAACCATCAATTATGAACACCATTCACTCACGGTTTCATTCGTATAAAGATCATCCCAATCCGATATCATATTCCTATTCAAACTTCAAATTTTCAATTGGGGAACTTTTTCCCCCATTTCCAAACTCCCACCCTCAAATTTCGTAGTTAAATGAGGAAAACAACAATTGAATTATGTATATGATCCAAAATAGAGTTAGAATTTGTTATCCAATGGTTCTCCTTCAAAATCCCTCAAGAAATCGCTTCCTACCAAGCTCCAAATCAAATTTTGTGATATGAAATTTCAAACCCTCGAAACTATATTTTCTGCCCAGCAATTTCTGTATTTGCGCTTCTAGGACCGCTCCTGCGGTCTCGCTTCTGTGGATAAAGCTCTACATTTGCGGAATTTCATTAATTCCTCAAACACCGCACCTGCACTCATTTCTTCGCAGATGCGGCTCCGCTTCTGCGGTTCTTGAGTCACACCTGCGACCAATGGTCCTCTTGCCTCAAACCGCACCTGCGGCCTCCTTCCTCGCTTTTACGGGGCCACACCTGCGGGCTTCCCACCGCAGGTGCGAAAATACTAGAAGCAGCCAACTTCAGAATTTGCCTAAGTCCAAATTCCAATACGTTAAGCATCCGTAACTTACCCGAGGCCCCTAGGACTTCAACCAAACATACCAACCAATCCTAAAACATCATAAGAACTTAGTATAGCCCTCCATTAACATCAAACAATGCTAAAACCACGAATCACCCTCCAATCCAAACCTAATGAACTTGAATTTTGAAAATGCTACAACCGATACCGAAAACAACCAAACCACGTCCGATTGAACCCAAATTCTACACACAAGTCATGTTCACCACTACAGACCTATTCCAACTTCCGAAATTGGATTCTGACCCCTATATCAAAAGTTTCACTATCGGCCCGAAACTCAAAAAATTCAACTTTTGCCATTTCAAGCCTAAATAAGCTACGGACCTTCAAAACACAAATCGGACACAACCCTAAGCCTGAAATCACCCAACATAGCTAACAAAATAGACGTAATTCTATTCCGGAGCCTTCTTCACACTGCTCCGACCATGGTCCAAGTTCTAAGACTTAAGCTCTCATTTAGGAATTAAGTGTCCCGAACTCTGAAACTCAAGATGAACCATACAAAAGACATGAGAAAAGTAGTTAATAGGGGATCGAGGCGTTAATTCTCAAAATTATCGGTCGGGTCATTACATCTGATTTGATGACTCCTAGCATCCGACTTCGAGCCCCGAATAATAGCTCCGTTTTTGTGATTTCTTCTCTTTCTTCAATTGATTTGTTATTGCTATTTCCGCTCTGTGTTTGGCACTTGTTGTGTAAGTCAATTTGGAAAACTTTTGTTACCCTCTTATTTTTATAGTGAAGCTTTTTGGATCTTTGTGATTTTGTAATTTTTACCTTCGATTTGAAGGGTTTTTCAAGTTAAAATTTGACATTTTTTTTATCTTCTTTATATTCGGGTCTGCCTCTTCTTCGATATAACGGTGGTATCAGATTCTTGGTTAATTATCTGGAGTTTTTACGGAATAGAGGAAAATATGAGCAAGATGGTATGTTTAAATGAGAGCAAATTTATTTTGTAAGAAAATTCAAGCCAAGAGGGCGAATTGTTAGGTCTTTGTCATATTTTTCTTACTATATTTGATTTTTTTATCTCTTGAAGGAAAGGACAACATGTTTACCAAAATTGAGTTTTTCTTTTTTCTAGAAGAAAATTATAAATCTCTCATATTTGGCTAGTTCTTTTTCTTGGAGGAAAAAGTTTGGACTTTTATAAATTGAGGATCCTTTCTTCTTGTTCAGAAGCATCCACAATGTAATTGTTAGTTTATATGGTTCCAAAAAACTATAGATTACCTGGTCTTGTATGAGATGATACGTAGAATGTAGTAAAGACTGAATGTAAATAAGGCAAGAGATTTTCTGCGTGGAAAGATCCCACACAAGGGGATAAAAAAACCACGACCTACTCTTGTAGGCTTTTAACTCTACTAAGTTGTAATCTACCTATTACAAGCCACTTTGCAAAAACCCTATTGCAAAGACTTCAAACTAACTTGTGATGCAACCACTATAAGCCACTCTATAACTCTTCTAGCTATATAGGATTTAAACTTATGATTATCCCTAGTCACAACATAAAGTCATAAATTTATGAATTTGGTTTGTTCCTAAGACAACGCTTCTAAAAAAGCAAACTAGGAATTACAAGGACGAACAAATAATGAGATTACAACTCAACTACGGATGTACACAAACTCATTTAGAAATTGATCCTTAGTGGAGTTGTCTTCTTGTTCTTGACACACTCGTGACTTCAATGCTGGATGAATACTTTTGTTTCTTGAGAGAATATCACTGAATGCACAAAGAATGGTGTGTCTTGCACCAGGTTGTTTTATCACAAAAGATAGCACAATGGATAGTGATGTAAACTCTTGGTGTACGCTTCTTCCTAATGAGAAGTGACTGATGTACTGTCTGTGATCATGCCCAACTATGCCTTATAAAAAGGACAATGCGGACGCTACAAATATAACCCAAGTATTACGCTCGGGGTCGAATCCTCAGAGAGTTAACCTATCAACTACTATCCTCAGACCCACTAACTCTTCAGAATCAGCTTCCCAAATATTCAAAACTCAGTTGAGTGTTTCCTTAATAACTACTTTTGCAGAAACCTAAATAACTGTAAAATAATCTAAATATGTTGTAAACAATAATGAGAACAAGCTAAGGTAATGATTTCCCCTATTGATGGAATCCCTTCTGTTTATGCTCATACAAATTTACCAATAATTCTCTATCAATCATGAACGCTAATCTTACCGTAAATCTCTCCCGAGTAATCACAGTAATTTACTATTTCACTCTCCCGAGTTACACTAGCTTACTTTAATTAACACATTTCACTTTAGATTACACCCAAGCCTTTGTTATCCCTAATTCCGCCTTTAAACCCGCAATTATAGATTCCTCTAATAATCTAGGAGTGGTGTTGTTCAACAATAACCTAAATATGCACTCGTTTCCAAGTTATGCACACTAAATAGGCACAACTAATTAAGGATCCTGTCAATTAATTACAACAAACATGAAGTTGAACAAATAGAGATTAAACTAGCACTTTGTATTCACATAAACAAGAAGTTCATCACCCAATAGGTTCCATCAAAACCTTAGACAAGAAATTTAGCTACTCATGGCTATGGGTAAATAAACTAAAATAGAATTCATCATAAAAATCAAAAGAAAAGAAGAAAGGTGTTTGGAGAAATCTCTCACAATAGTTTCCCTTTCCAAGATACCCTAAAACTCAATACATGCATCAGTTGGGTGAAGTCTAATATTTTAAATAGGGTTTAGGTCTAAAAAATTCCGTTTTTACACTTTGACCCCTAAAGTTTCGTTGCCTGCCACAGTTCTGCCGCGGTCGCGGTAGAACCGCGGCCAATCTACCTCTCTGATTCTTTGAGATTTCGCATCAGCCTTCCACCGCGGACAAAACAGTCCCTTTGAATCCTAAGGGCTGTATGACGTGACTTCAATGGAAATTTGCATATTTGGCCTCTTTTCTCCAATATTGACTCCAAAATTGCTCCTTAGCCTTCCTTAGCCATTTATCACCTACAAATCATGAAAAA
>MU678415.1:13559-53474 GCA_026770625.1 Nicotiana glauca
GAGTAAAAATCAACTTACAAGTGATTTGGGATGAAGTTTGCTCTTGAAAAATCGCCTATGGTGTTTGGGTTTTGAAAGAATGGTGAAAAGTGATGAAAATTCGACTAAGTATAAAATTTACTGGGCCTCGGATGTGGGAATTGCGAACAAAGCTTCACATTTGCGAAGCCAGGGCAAAAATTGGGACCTTCGCATTTGCAAAGAGGGTCTCGCATTTGCGATCCCTGCCCCTTAGCGTTTGCGAAGTTCTTCTTCGCATTTACGATACCTGCCAGGCCTCCCTCTTTTCGCATTTGCGATCAGGTGGTCGCATATGCGATTATCTCATTTGCGATCATTTCTTCGCAAATGCGATACCTTCCAGGCCTCCCTCTTTTCGCATTTGCGATCAGGTGGTCGCATTTGCGATTATCGCATTTGCGATCATTTCTTCGCAAATGCGAAGACACCAGCAGTGAAAATACCAGATTTTTAAAAATAAGAAAATACGATCCGATGCCTATCCAAAACTCACCCGAGCTCTTGAGGCTCTAAACCAAACATGTACACAACCTCAAAAACATCCTACGAACTTATCCGTGCGATCAAATCGTCAAAATTACATCATATACATAGAATCAAGCCTCAAAACACATGATTTTTCTTCTAAACTTCATGAACTTTCAAACTTGGAATTTATAGTCCGAAATACATCAAACGACGTCCGATTTCGACCAAACTTCATAGAAAAGTGCTTAAACAATATTTAAGAGTTGTACCGGGCATCGGAACCAAAATACGAGCCCGATACCACAGTCTTTTAATAAATTTTCATTTCTTTTTTCCTTAATAATTTTAGGAAAACAATTTCACAGAAAAATTCTTTTCCTCGGGCTCTAGACCTCGAAATTCGACTCCGGGCACATGCCCAAGTCCCATATTTTTCTATGGACTTTATGGGACCGTCCAATCTCGGGTCTGGATCCGTTTACCCAAAATATTGACCAAAATCAACTTTAATCATATTAATATCAAAATTCTTTAAAGTTTTCACAGAATTCACATATTTCAACATAAAAGTTTTCCGGCTACGTGCTCGGACTGCGCACGCAAATCGAGACAAGTAAAAATGAGGATTTCAAGGCCTCGGAAGCACTGAACGAATGAGAAAATAGGTGATGACCCTTTGGGTCGTCACACCAACCTAATCGCACGACGAGCTAACTTTGAGAACCTCATCTCATACTGTGTCACAGTTAAGTCACTCTATCGCAACTGCTCGAACTACCTGCGCAAATCCTCTCTACGAGACCGTGGCACATAGTTCTCTAAAATGAGAACGGGGAACTATTGCCAGGTAAGGGTAGCTGCACCAATAGGCCTACGCCTCTCATAAGACTCCCACCAAGTGAAGGCAGCTCCAGAAAACTGAAAAGTAGTAAATGATACCCTGTCGGTCTCCAAAATACTCGTTGTATGAAGAATCCTTTGACACTTGTCAAAGAAACTCCGGGCATCCTCGCTCGCTGTATCATTGAAAGTCGGAGGCTGAAGTCTACCAAACCTCTCCAATCTCTACTGCTTGTCCTCTGGCATAACAAGAGATACATAGTCCTGAGCAGCTACAACGGGTTGGGCTGGATGTGCCCCCGACATCTGAAGTCCCTGCATGATCTGCTCAGGTGTGCTAGCGGTAGGGGTCTGCGTGCCTCCCTCGGCCTGAGAAGTATTTGCGGTTGTAGTAACTGAGACCGCCTGAGCTAGGCCAGTGCACACTGGTAGAATTTGGGCCAAGGCCTCTTGAAGGCCTGGAACGGCAATAGGCATAGCTGGTTCCTGAGCTAGTGCTGCTAGAGCGTCCACAACCGGGACCTGATCCTAAACTGGGGCGGCTGGTGGATCTGTAGGTGCTGCCCTAGCTGCTGTGCGGGCTAAACGCCCCTACCACAGCCTCGACCGCGTCCTCGGCCTCTGGTGGCCAAAATTAGTGGTATTGGTGGTCGTCCATCCTAACCGGTAGCACGTGTCCTCACTATCTGTGAGAGAATAGAACAACAAAAGTTTAGTACTGGAATCAACATATTCGCATGATAGGAATTCAAGAATGTGAAGTTTTCTAAAGGTTCTGCAGCCTCCTGAGGATAAATATAGACGTTTCCGTACCGATCCATGAGACTCTACTAAACCTGCTCATGACTTGTGAGACCTATGTAACGTAGGCTCTGATTCCAACTTGTCACGACCATAAAACGAACCAGGTCGTGATGGCACCTATTGTGAAACTAGGCTAGCCGACACAAACCCCAAACTAACCAAACAATTATAATAAGAGGGTGTTTGGCTAAGCTTATAAGCTGGTCAAACTAGTTTATAAGCAGTTTTCGGCTTATCTACGCGTTTGGTAAAGTTAAAAGTGCTTATAAGTCAAAAATAATCCAAAAGACATAAGCTGGTCACCCCCAGCTTATGAATTTTTAGCTTATAAGCACTTTAAGTTTGACCAAGATTTTTACTATTTTATCCTTAAAATATTTGTTTTTAGAACAAAAATCCTACATCGATACTCATTGTCTCAAGTATTCAACCTAACCCCCTCCCCCCACCCTCCACCGCTTCAAGTTTGCAATTTTCCTTGACTATTTAAGATAAATAAATTCTTTATTTCTTTGCATACTTATATATATGTGATTGTGTATTAATCTTTGAATTGTATGTAATAAATAAGGACATATCAAATTTTTGGTGTACTTAAAATAAAATAGCAAATAGAATATTTTATATTTGAATCGATCTAGAATATGAAATTTTGAAGAAATTACGCCCTTATAAGTGTAAACAATTTTAAGGTTATTTAAGTCATTTTAATAGAAAAAGAGCTTATCAGCACTTTTTTATCAAATACAACAGCAACTTATTATCAATTTCAGCACTTATACTCAAACACGTAACTGTTTATTTATTAAATAAGTTTCAGCACTTAAAAGTGCTTTTCATCACCCAATGCTTATCAGCTACTTCAGGTCAGCTAATCCAAACGGGCTCTAAGTCATTTAAAGTCATTAATAAGCTAAAAACCCCAAAATTTAAGGTAAAATAGAACAGTGCAAAAATAAAACACAGCCCCCCATCGGGGTGACACCAGTCTTGAGCAACTAGAACTTTTCTAGAAATATGAAAAGATAACATAGTCTGAAACAAGCTAATACAAAGTAGAATAAGGATAAGAAGGAGAAGCACTGGGCTGCAGACGCCAAGCAGCTACCTAATCAACTCCGAAAGCTTGCTGGATGACAAATCAACACTCGCTAGTGTCACACCTCCTTTTTTCCTACACCCCCAGAAGGGAGTATATAAGGGAGTTTAACTTAAAGTGACAATCGAAACGGGATTATATAAATTAAAATCAGAGTTGCCACTTGGGATAATTTTAGGGTGTCCCAAGTCACCGGTTCAAATCCTGAATCGAGGAAAAGATTGGCTCTGCATTACAGTCCGCAAACATAGAAATCCGAGTAAGGAATTCTGTTAACCCGGTAGAAGGTGTTAGGCATTCCCGAGTTCCGTGGTTCTAGCACGGTCGCTCAACTATTATTATTGGCCTATTATCTGATTTTAATACATATTTTAGACTATGGTAAAATTTTAAACTTTTGATCCACTTTTATTGAATTATTATTTTTTAGGAAGATTTCAATGTTATTAAAAACACGTCTTGAACCGTGTCACATAAATGTACCCGCGGTCCTCCACATATTTTATCTAACATTGTTGAGATTTGAATTTGGGTCACATAAATGCGCACCCGAGTTTAGGAAGGTAAATTATTAAACTAACGCGCCTAAAGTAACAACGCATTTCAAACTTTGCGATGGCCATGGAAATTCAACTAAATGGCACGCCTCGATTCTAATTTCAAAGAATTGTACTCAACTAAAGCCGGCTACGATGTTTATAATTTCAAAAGAATTCCCTAAGTTTGTTGTGAAAAGCCATAGATTATAGACTTTAAAGCAGATGAGGTCTACAAGGATTAATCGACAATGCAAATTAGTATACTAACGTCCAGTACGACAAACCAAGAAAGGCACATTTAACACATGCAACTTCAAATTAAAAAGGAAAAGCACGCACAACGTTTCTTTTACAGCTTTGACATTTGTAAGAGAGCTGTCACACCTTCTTTTTTTCTATATCCCGGAAGGGAGTATATAAGGGAGTTTTTTTCAACTTAAAGTGACAATCGAAATGAGATTATATAAATTAAAATCAGAGTCGCCACTTGGGATAATTTTATAGTGTCCCAAGTTACCGGTTCAAATCCCGAATCGAGGAAAATATTAACTCTGTATTACAGTCCGCGAACACAGAAATCCGAGTAAGGAATTCTGTTAACCCCGGAGAAGGTGTTAGGCATTCCCGAGTTTCGTGGTTCTAGCACGGTCACTCAACTGTTATTATTGGCCTATTATCTGATTTTAATACATGTTTTAATATATGGTGCAATTTTAAACTTTTGAGTCGCTTTTATTGAATTATTATTTTTTTAGGAAGATTTCAATGTTATTAAAAATACGTCTTGAACCAGGTTACATAAATGCACCAACGGTCCTCGACATATTTTATCTAACATTGTTGAGATTTGGATTTGGGTCACATAAATGCGCACCCGAGTTTAGGAAGGTAAATTATTAAACTAACGCGCCTAACGCAACTACGCATTTGCAATTTTGCGAGGGCCATGGAAATTCAACTAAATGGCATGCCTCGATTGTAATTTCAAAAGGATTGTACTCAACTAAAGCCGAAAACGATGTTTATAATTTCAAAAGAATTCCCTAAGTTTGTTGTGAAAGGCCATATATTATAGACTTTAAAGCAGATGAGGTCTACAAGGATTAATCGACAGTGCAAATTAGTATACTAACATCCAGTACAACAAACTAAGAAAGGCACATTTAAACAACTTTGACTTCTCACATGGATACTAGTAATTAATCACTGCACGCACTACATTTGAAATTAAGAGGAATTGATTCCAAGAAAATTGTCCATTTGACCAAAATTGAAATGTATGAAGCTAAAGTCCAAACCCATTTGATGAATACACAGTAATGAAGAGACGAATCTGACATTGAGCAGCAGCAATCAAATTCCAAATATGGCTAAAACTGTAAAATAATTATATAAATCTTCCATCTTAAACACAAACCATAAAAATAACTCCAACTCAGGTTTTACCGGAAAAATTGACTAAAATACCTCTTGCTATGAACAAATTCCACGTTTCTATCATATTTCAAGCCATCATTATCTTCAGAATATAGGGATTCAAAGAGAAAGAGTTGAACCTGAATTATAGCCTTCCGATTAACAAAATTTCATTAGTTACAACCTCATCATGCGAGTCCTTCAAGCAATTACAACGACAGATATGAACCCGGAACCGGAAAACACTCAACACCAAAATGGATTGTCGCAAGACCTATATGTATCTCAGATTCAAGCAACACAAACTCACTGCTCTTAATTTGTTTGGAGATGTATTTGGTTAAAACAGAGGCAAAAGCAAAGAAAATTAACTCTGGTTTCCGCTAATTTGACTCATTTTTCCACTGATTTTTCTGTCTCTTTTTTTTGCCGCTATAGAAGATGAAGAGAACGAGTGGAGGGTCATTTTGTTCAGGCTGTTGCGGCATGAGATGGTTGCTAGCGGCTGGTGTGGTTAGGATCGGGTGAAGAAGCAGGGGTTACTGTGTGGTGTTGTTGGAATGGGAGATGAAGGTTGCCTACAGGTTGATAAAAAAGATGAAGGGCAAGGAGGGGTTGTAACGACCCGACTGGTCGTTTTGTGTTTTAGAATCCCATTCCCTTAAATAAAACTTCTCGCACCTGCTTTAGCTAATTTGAGACTTTCGGGGACAGTTGGTTCGGAAGTTGGAAGAGTTTCGAGTGAGAATATGTCCATTTGCTTCTTTAAGACTTTCTAAAAAGGCCCAATTTGAATTTGGTCAACTTTCTTAGGAAACAAACTTGGATTCAAGATTTGACGGTCCCGGACGGTCCGTGGGAAAATATGGGACCTGGGCAAATGTCCGGAATTGAATTTCGAGGTCCATAGCTCGAGTAATGAATTATTATGTGAAATAGTTAAAGTGGAGTTTTAAAGAATTAAATAAATAAAGTAATCATTGATTTCCTAGGTATCGGGCTCGGATTTTGATTCTGAAACTTGGTACAAGTCCGAAATATCAGTTAAGACTTACCGTGAAATTTGGTGTCAATCCGAGTAGTTTAAGGGCATTTTGACATGTTAGAAGGAAATTAAGAACTTGGAGTTCAATAGATTGATTCATTTGGTTTTAGGACATGATTCCTAGATTTAACGTTGTTTTGAGTGATTCGAGTAGGTCCGCCTCATGATTTTGGACTTGTCGGTATGTTTGGGTGGGGCACAGGAGCCTCGAGCGTCAAACGAGCGAGGCTCGAGTGAAGTTAAAAGTTGGAAAAAGTGCTGAGTCCGTTGCTTCTGTCATAACCGCATTTGCGGTTCTAGGACCGCAGATGCAGTCAGGAATCCACGGAAGCGGTCAGGGGCAGCTCAGGCAAAATCGTAGATGCGATCTTGAGACCGCAAAAGCGGTCCCGCTTAAGCGGCTATTTGGCCGCAGAAGCGGCCCAGCCAATTTGGTCCAAGACCGCAGAAGCGGTCCCCGCAGAAGCGGTAAATGCACCGCAGAAGTGGAAATAGCTGGGAACAGAACCTTCATTTAATACGAACTCAAACCTCATTTTATCATTTTTCACTCTACACTTAGGCGATTTGGGTGCTTCCAAGGAGAGGGTTTCAACACAACTTTATAAGATAAGTAATTCTCCTTCATCCTTAGCTTAAATACATATATATTAGGTAGATTAAATACTAAAAACTAAGTAAAAAAAATCAAGGGTTAGAGGTAGACCTAGGGTTTTAATAAAACTAAGATTTAATCATGTAATTTGCTATGTAATGAACTATAAATCATACATTAGTGATCCTTAGGTTATGGAGAACAAATTCCTTCAAAAAATCTCGGAATCCGAGCACATGGGCCCGGGGTCGGAATTTAGGAAACTTGTGAAAAGGGTTGGAAAATGGCTTAAATAGCTAGGATTCGATCTTGTAAACTTATATTGACTAGTCCTTATTTCTTTTAACTAGTTTGTGAACGTTTGGCTCCGAATTGAGGGTTTAGGCTTGTTATTGACATTGGAAGTGCGCTTCAGAGCGAGGTGAGTCTCCTTTCTATCCTCGTAAGAGGGAATTGTCCCCATAGGAATTATAAATGAGAAATTTTTGCTAAATGCGGGGACTACGTACGTACTAGGTGACGAGAGTCCGTATGTAGCTACTATAATGTTGTTTGCTTGGGTAGTTTAGGACCCACATCATGCCTAATTTGGAGATATCTTTTATTTAAGTTGTCAATATGATAAATTGTGATTTGCTAGAGACGTGAGGAAACGAAAAGTGAACATGTGAACTTGTTGAACCTATGTAGGAGTTCCTTGTATATAAATGAGCCTTTGTGTGCATTCTTGGTGTTTTCTGGATAATTGTGATCGGGCCGATCGTCTCGGTGAGAATAGATGCATCTATGGTTCGGGCCGTTCGACCCTCGGCAGTGCACCGTTTATTTTCTATTGGAACGGGCCGTCGACCTCGGCATGATTGCGCATGATATATATGCTTAAGTTTATACATGACACGATTACTTGTTAATTATGTAAAAAGGGAAATGGTAATTTAATTATGGTCAAGGACATAAATATGACTTTCCATTTGAACTTGCTATTATTGGAAAACCTCCATGTTGTATATCTCGCATTACTATTATATTATGTTGACCTTAGTAAGTATCAAGTCGACCTCTCGTCTATACTTCTTCGAGATTAGGTGGGATACTTACTGGGTACTTATTGTTTATGTACTCATGCTATGCTTCTGTACTTAAATGTACAAGATTTGAGGCAGGTAGATCTGGACATCATTCTAGTGTGCGTCAGTGAGCACACTTGAGACTTCTACGGTGAGCTGCTACCCTTTCATGCTGATCTACAGCCGAAGAAGTCTTTCTTTGTATTTTTATTTCTGTCTATCCTGATTCAGTTAGTAGGATAGTGTATTATTCTTTTGTGTATATTTTACTAGTTGCCCGTAGCTTATGACACCAGGTTCTAGCACACACTTTAGTAGACATTTAATTTCGGGTTGAAAAATCATGTTGGTACATTATTGATCGCTTCTGGCCTAAATTTTAAGTTTGGAAATCTGCTATACTTAGTTTTGATTAAAGTAAAATGAGAACTTAAATTATACTTCCGCGTTGACTGGCCTGACAACGGTGTCGGGCGCTATCATAACCTATTATGGAGAATGGGTCGTGACAACATGGTATCAGAGCACTAGGTTCATGTAGGTCTCACAAAGTTATGGGAAAAACCGATAGAGTTTTGTAGATCGGTACGGAGACGTCTGTATTTATCTTCGAGAGGCTATAAGGTATTAGGAAAGACTACTCTTTATTTATTTATATCATGCAGAGGTCAGTGTACTAAATTTTCCTCTTTTATTCTCTCATAGATGGTGAGGACTCGTACCGCCGACGTTCTGGACTCGGGAGGAGCTGCTCCCCCCTTTGCTAGAGGCCAAGGTAGAGGCCGATAGAGGGCACCGGCCTGTGGTAGGGGACGAGGGCGTCCTAGAGCCATTCCAGATGCACCACCAGTAGATCTTGCGAGGGATCCTATTATTGAGGAACAGGGCGAGGTACCCATAGCTGTGCCTACTCTGGTAAATTTCATGATAGCGCCGGGATTTCAGGAGGTCATGGGCCGCATGCTACGGTTCATGGACACTATGACTCAGGCTGGTTTATTTCTAGCAGACCCAGCTGCTTCAAAGGCAAGAGGGGGAGCCCAGATCCCTACTGCTCAGGATCCAGGTCATGCAGTTGCGGTATATTAGACTCCGGGTGCACTACTCGCAGATGGGATCCAGCCAGTTATTGCAGTGGCGCCCCAGCCCAGGCCAGGTGTGGATGGTGATCCACAGAAGTTACTAGACAGATGGACTAGACTTCACCCTCCAATGTTCGGGGGGTGAGCGTCATGAGGATGCTCAGGATTTCATTGACAGGTGCAGGGACAGACTGCACAACATGAGGATATTGGAGTCACATGGAGTTGACTTCACCACTTTTCAGTTGGAGGGCAGTGCCCGTATGTGGTGGCAGTCTTATGCACTTAGCAGACCAGCAGGTTCTCCTTCCCTCACCTGGGGTCAGTTAACTCAGTTGTTCCTTGACCAATACATTCCACCCTCTGAGAGGGAAGAGCTGCGCCATCAGTTTGAGCATCTAGAGCAGGGTCAGATGTTAGTGACTGATTATGAGGCGAAGTTCTCTGAGTTGTCTTGCCATGCACTTATGATACTTCCCGCAGAGGCAGAGAGAGTACGAAGATTCATTGCGGGGTTACACCCCACTATCCGGTCAGGTATGGCCCGAGAGTAGACATGGGCGCTGGGTATCAGCTAGTACTTGAGATTGCTCGCAGGATTGAGGGTTACCGTCTGAGAGGTAGAGAGCAGATGCAGCATGATAAGAGGGCCAGATTCTCTGGAGATTTTAGAGGTGCCCCAACTAGGGGTAGAGGTCAGTTTGGGAAGGGTCAGCCCAGTAGGCCCCTAGTCTTAGCACCACCACCTGCTCGGGGTGCTCCTGTGCGCTCCTATTTTAGCGCCATGCCATAGAGTTCTTATCGCCCGCCAACTATTCAGGGTTCGCCCAGTGGGTATCCAGGCCCTTCGAATTCTTCCAGTTCTTTTTTCAGTGCTATGCCAGAGATTTCATACCGCCCACCAACTATTCAGGCTTCTTCTAGTAGATCTTCTGGTATTCAGGGACAACCATCAGGGTAGCAGGTCACCGCACCGCATTGTTTTGAGTGCGGAGACCCCGGTCACATGAGTAGGTATTGCCCCAGGCTTAGGGGCAAGGCAGTGTAGCAGGGGCATCAACCTATGACTCCAGCACCAGTGGCCCAGCCACCTAGAGGTGGAGGGCAGATGGGTAGAGGCCGTCCCAGAGGTGGAGATCAAGCGGGTAGAGGTCAGCCTGCTATTGCTCAGACAGGTGGAGGCCAGCCAGCCGGCGCTCCAGCTATGTTCTATGCTCTTCCAGCTAGGCTAGATGGATTGGCCACAGATGCCGTCATCACAGGTATTATTTCTGTCAGCGGTAGGGATGCTTAAGTATTATTTGATCCAGGGTCTACTTATTCATATGTGTCATCTATGTTTGCTCGATTCCTGGTCATTTCTCCTGAGCCTTTGGATGTTCCTATTCATGTGTCCACTCCTGTGGGTGATTCTGTGGTTGTGGACCGGATCTACCGGTCTTGTATGGTTACTTTCTGCAGTTTTGAGACTAGAGCAATTCTTCTGTTGCTTGGTATGATCAATTTTGAGGTCATCCTGGGCTTGGATTGGTTATCTCCATATCACGCCGTCCTAGATTGCCATGCCAAGACTGTTTCACTACCGATGCCAGGATTGCCGAGAAGGGAGTGGAAGGGTTCCGCAATTGATACACCTAGCAGGGTTATTTCTTTCCTGAAGGCTCAGCGTATGGTTAAGAAAGGGTGTTTGGCTTATTTAGCTTATGTTTGAGACACCACTGCAGAGTCTCCGACGATTGATTCAGTGCCAGTGTTCCGAGAGTTCGCCGATATTTTTCCTTCTGATCTTCCTGGCATGCCTTCGGATGGTGATATTGATTTCTGTATTGATGTGGCTCCAGGCACTCAGCCTATATCTATCCCACCGTACTGTATGGATCCCAAAGAGCTGAAGGAGCAGAAAGAGCAGTTGGAGGAGTTGTTAGCCAAAGGGTTTGTTAGGCCTAGTGTATCTCCTTGGGGTGCACCAGTTCAATTTGTGAAGAAGAAAGATGGGACTATGCGGATGTGCATTGATTATCGCCAGTTGAACAAAGTCACCATCAAGAACAAGTATCCATTGCCCCGTATTGATGATTTGTTTGACCAGCTGCAGGGTGCTAGGGTGTTCTCTAAGATTGACTTGAGGTCAGGGTATCATCAGCTTAAGATTCGGGACTTGGATGTTCCGAAGACTGCATTCACGACTGGATATGGCCACTATGAGTTTCTGGTGATGTCATTTGGCTTGACTAATGCTCTAGCAACATTTATGGACTTGATGAACAGGGTGTTCAGGCTTTATATTGATTCTTTTGTTATCGTCTTCATTGACGACATCTTGATATACTCACGTAGCCTGGGGAGCACGAGCAGCATTTGAGAGTAGTGCTTCAGACCTTGCGAGAGCAAAAACTATATGCTAAGTTCTCCAAGTGAGAGTTTTGGCTAGAGTCAGTGGCATTCTTGGGGCATGTAGTGTCAGGAGAGGGTATTAGAGTAGATCCCAAGAAGATTGAGGTAGTTCAGAGTTGGCCACGCCCTACTTCGGTGACCGAGATCAGGAGTTTCCTTGGGTTAGCAGGTTACTACAACCGATTTGTGTAGGGCTTTTCATCTGTTGTATCACCTCTGACCAGATTGACCCAAAAGGGTGCTCCATTCTATTGGTCTGATGATTGCGAGGAGAGCTTCCAGAAGCTTAAGACGGCTTTGACTACAGCACCAGTTCTTGTGTTGCCTTCCGATGCAGGGAAGTATACAGTATATTGTGATGCTTCTCGCGTTGGCTTGGGATGTATATTAATGCAGGAGGGGCAAGTTATTGCATATGCTTCATGTCAGCTGAAGGTTCATGAGAAGAATTACCCTGTGCACGATCTAGAGTTGCCGGCGATTGTTCATGCTCTTAAGATATGAAGGCATTATTTGTATGGGGTGTCATGTGAGGTTTAAACCGACCATTGCATCTTGTAGCATTTGTTCAAGTAGAGGGATCTTAATTTGAGGCAGCACAGGTGGCTTGAGTACTAAAAGATTATGACATTACCATTCTTTATCATCCAGGTCAGGCGAATGTGGTCGCGGATGCCTTGAGCAGAAAGGTGGAGAGTATGGGTAGCTTGACATTCATTACGACTGAGGAGAGACCATTAGCTTTGGATATTCAGTCCTTGGCTAACTGACTTGTGAGATTGGACATTTCGGAGCCCAGCCGAGTTCTGGTATGTGTGGTTGCATAGTCTTCGTTACTGGGGCAGATTAAGGCCTGACAGTTCGATGATCTACATTTGGCGGTTCTCAGAGAAATGTTACTTTAGGGAGGTGCTAAGGAGATTTCTATTGGCGAGGATGGTGTGTTACAGCTCCAGGGCCATGTATGTGTTCCTAATATTGATTCTTTGAGAGAGAGGATTCTAGAGGAGGCCCACAGTTCGAGGTACTCCATTCATCCGGGTGCCACGAAGATGTATCGTGACTTGAGGCAACATTACTGGTGGTGGATGATGAAGAAGGACATCATGAAGTATGTAGCTAGGTGTTTGAATTGCCAGCAGGTCAAGTATGAGCACCAGAGGCCAGGTGGCCTACTTCAGCAGATGCCCATTCCGGAATAGAAGTGGGAGCACATCACCATGGATTTCGTGGTTGGGTTGCCGCGGACTTTGCGGAAAGTTGATTCAGTATGGCTTATTGTGGATAGGTTGACCAAGTTGGCCCACTTCATTCCAGTGGTGACTACTTATACAGCGGAGAGATATGCTCGGATTTATATTTGGGAGATAGTTAGGTTGCACGGTGTGCCTGTTTCCATCATATTAGAAAGAGGCCCTCAGTTCACTTCCCATTTCTGGAGAGCCGTTCAGAGTGAGTTGGGGACCCGCATAGAGCTTAGCACAGCATTCCATCCTCAGACCGATGGGCAGTCAGAGCGAATAGTTCAGATTTTAGAGGATATGCTTAGAGCATGTGTGATTGACTTTGGAGGGCAGTGGAATCAGTTCTTGCCCTTAGCAAAGTTTGCATACAATAACAGCTATCAGTCCAGCATAAAAATGGCCCCGTATGAGGCATTATATGGTCGGCGTTGTCGTTCTCCTATCGGGTGGTTTGAGCCTGGTGAGGCTAATTTACTTGGTACAGATTTGGTACAGGATGCCTTGGATAAGGTAAAGTTGATTCAGTAGAGGCTCCACACAGCTCAGTCTAGACAGAAGAGTTACGCGAATCAGAAGGCGCATGATGTAACATTCATGATTAGCGAGAATGTTCTCTTGAAAGTCTTGCCAATGAAGGGCATTATGAGGTTCGGGAAGAAGGGCAAGCTAAGCCCAAGGTTTATTGGTGCCTTTGAGGTGTTGAGGCGAGTTGGAGAGGTTTCCTATGAGCTTGCTTTACCTCCCAAATTATCGGGAGTTCATCCAGTCTTTCATGTGTCGATGCTTCGGAAGTATCATCCCGACCTATCACACGTGTTGGACTTCAGTACCATTTAGTTAGATGAGAGCTTGGGCTACGAGGAGGAGCCAGTTGCCATTATTGATAGACAGGATTGCCAGTTGAGGTCCAAGAGGATTTCTGCAGTAAAGGTCCAGTGGAGGGGCCAACCGGTTGAGGAGGCGACCTGGGAGTCCGAGGAGGACATGCGGAGCAGATATCCCCACTTATTCAATAGTCCAGGTAATTTTCTATGTTCGTTCGAGGACGAACGTTTGTTTAAGAGGTGGAGAATGTAACGACCCGACTGGTCATTTTGCGTTTTAGAACCCCATTCCCTTAAATAAAACTTCTCGCACCTGCTTTAGCTAATTTATGACTTGCGGGATGGTTGGTTCGGAAGTTGGAAGAATTTCGAGTAAGAATATGTCCATTTGCTTCTTTAAGACTTTCTAAAAAGGCCCAGTTTGACTTCGATCAACTTTCTTGAGAAACGGGCCCGGATTCCTAATTTGAATGTCCCGGAGGGTCCGTGGGAAAATATGGGACCTGGGCGTATATCCGGAATTGAACACCGAGGTCCATAGCTCGAGTAATGAATTTTTATGTGAAATAGTTAAAGTGGAGTTTTAAAGAATTAAATAAATGAAGTAATAATTGATTTCCTAGGTATCGGGCTTGGATTTTGGTTCCAAAACTTGGTACAGGTCCAAAATATCAGTTAAGACTTATCCGTAAAATTTGGTGTCAATCCGAGTATTTTAAGGGCGTTTTGACCCGTTAGAAGGAAATTAAGAACTTGGAGTTCAATAGATTGATTCATTTGGTTTTAGGGCGTGATTCCTAGATTTAACATTGTTTTGAGTGATCCGATTGTTCGAGTAGGACCGCCTCGTGATTTCGGACTTGTCGGTATGTTAAGGCGAGGCACGGGAGCCCCGAGCGTCGAATGAGCGAGGCTCGAGTGAAGTTAAAAGTTGGAAAAAGTGATGAGTCTGCTGCTTCTGTCATAACCGCATCTGCGGTTCTAGGACCGCAGATGCGGTTAGGAATCCACAGAAGCGGTCAGGGGCAGCTCAGGCAAAATCGCAGATGCGATCTTGAGACCGCAGAAGCGGTCCCACTTAAGCGGCTATTTGACCATAGAAGCGGTCCAACCAATTTGGGCCAAGACCGCAGAAGCGGCCCAAGACCGTAGAAGCGGTCCTCGCAGAAGCGGTAAATGCACCGCAGAAGCGGAAATAGCTCGGAGCAGAACCTTCATTTAATATGAACTCAAACCTCATTTTATCATTTTTCACTCTACACTTAGGCGATTTGGGTGCTTCCAAGGAGAGGGTTTCAACACAACTTTATAAGATAAGTAATTCCCCTTCATCATTAGCTTAAATACATATATATTAGGTAGATTAAACACTAAAAACTAAGTAAAAAAAATCAAGGGTTAGAGCTAGACCTAGGGTTTTAATAAAACTAAGATTTAATCATGTAATTTGCTATGTAATGAACTATAAATCATACATTAGTGATCCTTAGGTTATGGAGAACAAATTCCTTCGAAAAATCTCGAAATCAGGGCACATGGGCCCGGGGTCGGAATTTAGGAAACTTGTGAAAAGGGTTGGGAAATGGCTTTAATAGCTAGGATTCGATCTTGTAAACTTATATTGACTAGTTCTTATTTCTTTTAACTAGTTTGTGAATGTTTGGCTCCGAATTGAGGGTTTGGGCTTGTTCTTGACATTGGAAGTGCGCTTCGGAGCGAGGTGAGTCTCCTTTCTATCCTCGTAAGAGGGAATTGTCCCCATAGGAATTATAAATGAGAAATTTCTGCTAAATGCGGGGGCTACGTACTTACTAGGTGACGAGAGTCCGTATGTAGCTACTATAATATTGTTTGCTTGGGTAGTTTAGGACCCACATCATGCCTAATTTGGAGATATCTTTTATTTAAGTTGTCAATATGATAAATTGTGATTTGCTAGAGACGCGAGGAAACGAAAAGTGAACATGTGAACTTGTTGAACCTATGTAGGAGTTCCTTGTATATAAATGAGCCTTTGTGTGCATTCTTGATGTTTTCTGGATAATGTGGATCGGCCGATCGTCTCGGTGAGAATAGATGCATCTATGGTTCGGGTCGTTCGACCCTCGGCAGTGCACAGTTTATTTTCTGTTGGAACGGGCCGTTGACCTCGGCATGATTGCGCATGATTTATATGCTTAAGTTTAGACATGACATGATTACTTGTTAAGTATGTAAAAAGGGAAATGGTAATTTAATTTTGGTCATGGACATAAATATGACTTTTCATTTGAACTTGCTGTTATTGGAAAACCTCCATGTTGTATATCTCACATTACTATTATATTATCTTGACCTTAGTAAGTATCAAGTCGACCTCTCGTCTCTACTTCTTCGAGATTAGGCGGGATACTTACTGGGTACATATTGTTTAGGTACTCATGCTACGCTTCTGTACTTAAATGTACAAGATTTGAGGCCGGTAGATCTGGACATCTTTCTAGTGCGTGTCAGTGAGCACACTTGAGACTTCTATGGTGAGCTGCTACCCTTTCATGCCGATCCGAAGCCGAAGAAATCTTTCTTTGTATTTTTGTTTCTGTCTATCCTGATTCAGACAATAGGATAGTGTATTATTCTTTTGTATATATTTTACTATTTCTCCGTAGCTTGTGACACCAGGTTCTAGCACACACTTTAGTAGACATTTAATTTCGGGTTGAAAAATCATGTTGATACATTATTAATCGCTTCTGGCCTAAATTTTAAGTTTGCAAATCTGCTATACTTAGTTTTGATGAAAATAAAATGAGAACTTAAATTATACTTTCGCGTTGGCTGGCCTGACAACGGTGTCGGGTGCTATCATGACCTATTGTGGAGAATGGGTCGTGACAGGGGTCATGTATAGAAGATGAGGTCAGGGGGTGGGGCGTCCCTAATGTAAAGTTGCGCTCCTCTCTCAAATTTTTTAGGCGTTACCTATAATATAGGTCTAGGTTTTAGGTGTATTTTTTTTGTGTATTTTGCCAATTAGTCCCTAGGACTTTTTGTGTTAAGTCCTTAGGGTCTTTTCATTTATTTTTTGTTTCAAATAAGAGTCTAGAAGGGTCCCTAGGATTAACTTAATGGGTATTGGATATTGAGCTTAAGGAATGTGCTAGAAAGTTGGGCCTTTATGACTAACTATGTTTAAAATTAGCTTAATTAACTAAAATTATTATCAAAAATATTAATTAGCTCTACTTAAGTAAAAGTAATTATTAAAATAAGACTGACCATTAAAACAAAACTATTTTTTAGTATTATTTTCAAGATTAAAAATGACTACAAAACATTAATGAACCTATTTTTTGTAATTTTCGTTTTCTTATAACAAAATAAAAGTAAAAGAGTAAAAAAATGAGTTGAAATACCTATATTAGGCCTAAATTAAATATTTACGTGCTAAAATATTAAAAATCTTGGGGAGGGTCAAAAATCACATGTCTACAGTTAGCGTGACCCCAGACTCCTGGATCTGCATACAAGGTGCAGGGAGTAATGTGAGTACACCAACTCAGTGAGTAATAAAAGTAAATACAGCTGAGCAGTAAGAAAACTTGTATACCATAGCATAACGCTACAACATAATAGTATAAGTCCGAAACAAAGTAGTGAAGCAATAACCCTCGTTAAAACATCTCAGTTTAGTAAAACCTTTTGTAAAACAACTTTCAATAGTTCATGCGAGTGATTTAAACAGTGAGAAAAGAATGGAAATACGAACAGCCCCTCGGGCAAATTATCAACAAAACCAGCCCCTCAGGCTACCTCGCAATGCTCGTATTTGCCCTTCGGGCAATAACGTGAAACAACATCAGCCCCTCGGGCAATATCACATCTCACACTGGGTACCCGCGCTCACTGAGGGTGTGCAGACTCCTAGAGGGTCTCCTACAGCCCAAGCGCTATAACAAGCCATCCCGTGGCTTAATCAAACAGGCTCTCGGCCTCATAACAATCCACCTCATAGCGTAACAAATTAGGCCCTCGGCCTTATAATCATGAGTCAGTACAACACTACTGTGACACGCAGCCCGATCCCATATTATCCTCACAACACAGGCCCTCGGCCTCACTCAGTCAGAAATCTCTGAAGCCACTCGGGCAATAGTAAAACATGATGTTCAGCCCAAAATATCATGTAAAATATAAAAAATTAAGTAAATATGGTTGAGTTATGAAAATAGTAGAATACAACATGACTGAGTACAAATATGAAGTCAAAACAGTGAGGAATGGTAGTAAAATCCCCTAAGGGCCCAAAACAGTTAGAACGAGCCCCAAATATGGCATTCAGCCCAAAATATGATAATACTTTCCAAAACACAATGATATCATATAGTTTTCAATCAAATATATGACTTAACAGTCATACAAGACGGACTAAGTCATAATCCCCAATGGTGCACGACCCCACGCTCGTCATATAGCGTGTGCGTGACCTCAAAGTAGCACAACAATGTGAAATTCGGGATTTCATACCCTCAGGATAATATTTACAATCATTACTTACCTCTATCCGGTCCAAACTCTAGCCCGCGATGCCTTTGCCTCACGACTTGGGAACAACGCTCACTCGAAAATAACCAATTTACATAAAAAATCCCGAAATTGGTCAAACCAGACCTCGAGCACACGTCTCAGATTCCGATAAAAATAAAAAAACTAGAATCCTTACACTCTCACGAGTTCACACATATCAAATACATCAAAATCCGACCATACGACCCCTCAAATCCTCAAATCAAGGTCTCAAATTCCAAACCCCGACTCCCCAATATTTAGGCTTTAGGTTCCACAAAATTCATGTTTAATTAGGTAGAAAATCATAATAGATCGAGTATTGCGTCCAAAAACCTTACCTCCAAGTTTTTCCCTTTGATTCCCTCTTCAATTCTTCTCACAAAGCTCCAAAACCAACTAAAGAATGGTGAACTATGGCCAAAAATCGCTTAAGTGGTCTTTTAAGCATTTTTCCCAGTGATTTAAATTCCTTCTTTGCGAACACGGTTGAAGCCTCGCATTCGTGAAGCACAAAATTCGTTGACCGCTTAATCCTTCTTCGCGAACGCGAACGCGAAGCTTCATCTTCTGAACCCATCTCGAACGCAACCTCTAGCTCGCGAATGTGAAGCACAAATGGACCTGGACCCCAGCTGCTCCCATTTACTCTATGCAAACGCGGGAACCTCATCGCGTTCGTGATGCACAATGAACCCCACCCTTTGCGAATGCGGGACCCACATAGCGAATGCGAAGGCCAAACCTCCTGCCTCCACCGCATCCCTTCGCGAACATGAGGCCAAAAGTATGCAACACCAACATTAGAAAATCTGCAACTTTCAAAATAAGGATTTGATCCATTTAACCACATGAAACTCATCCGAGGCCCTCAGAACCTCAACCAAATATGCCAACATATCCCATAACATCATTAAAACTTTTTTCAATCTTTAGAACACTCAAAACAACATCAAAACACCAAATCATTATCGGATTCAAGCCTAAGAATTACAAAATATTCAAATTCCGCTTTTGATCAAAAAGTCCATCAAACCTCGTCCGAGAGAATGCACTTGCGGTTAAGACAGGTCCTGCATCAGATGGGGCAGTATGGAAAGAAAAAATGTGGAACCTAATAGATACTAGTTGGACAAAAAAAAAGATTTTTTCAAGCAATTGTGTGATAACTTTTTATTCTTCTCAATCATTCAAGATATTATGTGAATTAATGTATTACTGAATCTAATGAGTTAAACTTAAATTAAGGTGTGAGCAAGGGTATCTTCTTTGTGGTCTATCACCATAGCCTTTTCTTTAGCTATTACGCTATCCTTCTAATCGGCTAAGGTTGAATTTGCTTTTGCTTTAGTTGTTGTCATAGAGCGACCTTCTGTTCTTCCAGATATGTAAGCCTTCCACCTCTCTCTTAGCATTGCATCTTTTCCATTTGGTCCAAGAACTAAGAACGGTCGAAGTCCTATCTCAGGGAATAGGCTTGAAGGCTAGTGGTCATATTAGTCGTCTAAGGGGAAATGCCTTTTCCGAGCCTGACCTGAAATTTTTCCCCCACATTAGAAATGATACAACGGACCTACTTCAACTTCTGGAATTCCATTCCGACCCTTATCAAAGTCTCCGCTACCAACCGGAAGATGCCAAAATTCCAATTTTACCAATTCAAGCCTAAATCTACTTCGGACCTCTAAAACTCATTCCGATCATGCTTCAAAGTCCCAAATCACCTCCCAAAGCTATCCTAACCATCATAATTCACATCCGAGCCCTTTTACACATAAGTTAACATCTGGTTGATTTTTCCAACCTAAGCTTACTCAAAACAGACTAAGTGTCTCAATCCTTTCCAAAACCTCTCCAAACCCGAAACAAACAACCCGATATCACATAATACAACTGAACAAGACAATAAGAAGCATAAATGGGGGAAATAAAGTGGTAATTCATGAAACGACCGGCCGGGTCGTTACACTGGGTGTTTCACTCCCGTGTCTTCTCTTATTCTATCAAATAGAACTGCCACATGTTGCTATATCATTGCTATTATGTGCCATGTTAGCAGTCTAATATTCCACATGTAGCTCTTTTTTTACCACCAATACAGATAGTCCCCCACTTTCTTGAATATTCTCTATTGAATATTCGGGGAGGTGAAAGGGTTTTATGGCAGGAATCCTTTGCCGCCTTTTTCGAATATAATCATACCCTTTTTTGAACCGATGTGACATCTATCACTTTTGTTAAATGATCATGCCACATGGATTTTGACAATTGGTTCTTCAATTCTTTAGTGTCTTTTAGGGTTTTCCTGCAACCGTATCAGTCACGAAGTGACGGTTACGTTAATACTTAATCTCTTTCTTTCCAATTTTCTAAAGACTTTCCCTCTTAATCTTCTTGTCTTATTTTGTTCTGCATATTTTTCTTGTGCTTCTATAGTTAGTCATGGCTTCATCAAATCTTGATCCTCGTAAAGTAGTAATTATTGATGAACTTTCCCTTTCAACTACCCCTATTAGGAGTAGAAGAGGCGGTAGGTTACGTCGCCTCGGTTCAAATTCCAATCGTGGTTCCTCCTCTCAAGATAGTGCTTCTAAACCATCTTCTTCTAGACCTAAGACTTCTGTAACCTCGAGGTCTTGTTTTAAAGATTTATCTGAAGCCCTTCGGGAACCTAATGTTGATGAGATTGTCCCTCAGGAGCTATTCTTTGTGTCTGATAGTGAATCCATGAAGAGTCAAGTTTCTTCCATGGCTACTTCCCTTGATCATATTGACCATTACCTAACTCTAATTAACACTGGTCTTCTTGCTTTGATGAAGAGATGAATGCTCCTCCTAGTGAATCAATTGATCAGTTATTTTCCCGTGGTTTTGATATTGGTGATTTTGGTCAAGTTTATGAGGAATTACCCCTTGATTCTCTTCTAGTGTCAATCCCCATATGTTCTCATTCTACCGTTCCTATTCCTACTGCCACTACTCCTCCCATGGTTGCTTTTACTTCCTTAAGCATACCTATTGCTACTACTTCTCATGTTGAAGTTGGTACTTCTAATGGAAATAAGGTGATGAAAAAGGTTACCATAGAAGTCCCTGAATATGGTAATCTGTTGAGAAAATCTGGTCAAGCCGAAATATTGTTAAAACCTTTAATTGGCCCAGTTGAGAAGTCTAAGTTGGAAAGCCACATCTCTTTGATGTGTATGAATGATATTGTTCATTCATCTTTGAATGTTTAAGTTTTAGCTTTTCCGTTTCCTTTTCCTTGTGGTTATTTACTTTTGTTTGACAATCGCTTCTTCCTTTTCTTTTGTAGATTAACTTGATAGGCACAGAGCTCATGAAAAGAATTGTTCACACTGAGAAGCTAGTCAATGATTATCATACTGAAGTAGATAACTGGAAGGAACAATATGAGGGCCTTCAATTGGAGAAAGAACTTTTACCTGAAGAGAAATGTGCTTTGGAACAACAAGTGAGGATGATGGCGGCAGAACTGGCAGTTGAAAAAACCTCTTCAAATCAAGTTGGCAGAAACAAGACATCCTTGAGTCTTCATTTGCAGTGCAACTTTCTAAAGCTACCGAAGAGATAACGGGTTCAAAAAACTCCTTAACCAAAATGAGACTTATGCCACTGAGTTAGCTCAAACACTCACTCAGGTTCAAGAACACCTCCGTGTCTCTCCTGATAAGATCCAGTTCTTGGAGAGTTCCCTTGCCCCTCTGAAGGTTTCTTATGATGTTTCTTTGACTGAGAAAGAAGAATTGAAGGTTGAAATTGACCAGTGGGAGAAAGATTATGAAAGAACTCCTTAACCAAAATGATCTTTCATTTATTATTAGTTTTTCTGTTTAAACTCTTTGACTTGCATTTAAAAATGCTTTACTATTTCGTAATTTTTGCATAGATACAAATTTTATAAAAGAGGACCCTTTTATAAAAGACACTAACGAAGAAGACATCTCAACTTCATATTGGTGTAAATATATGAGAGAAGTAGGAAAATATATTTTTTGAAGAAGTTTCATGAATAATTTAAGGAAGTTTCATATCTTGAACTTTCAAATTACATAGCACTTTATAAGTATTCAATTAACATCTACAACTCTTTCATAGCTATTTTTCTTATATCAGATTTTAAAAATTCTAGGGTATATTTTGCAACCCATGACTAATCATTGTCTTAACCTCAGTACTCACATGATCTTATAGTTTACGTCAGCGAGTTTACACTTTGTGAAAGCTTAATACAAAGTTATTTTTTATTCAGACTTGCTTCTTGGCTCTTGATTTTTGGGTTAATTCAGGCTTGAATGAATTCTAACTTTTAGTCTTCTTTGATCTTCTTTGATTTGCAGTCTTTTTTGCCTTCTATTTATAGTTTCCCAAGTGTTAGAGCTTTGAAGCATGAACTCTCGGGCAGTTGATTATTCCTTTGATTTGGTCTATTTCCTGAAAAGGAAAATACATACGGGACTCGGAGGTATATTTTTCGATGATGACTGCTTAACCCTTTTTATTTCCATCAGAAAGGTTGTAACCTAGACCGGGGATAATTTTGCATCCCGCGTGTGTTTTATGTCTAATATAATCATTTGGTGCTAGCTAGCTTTGTCCCTATCATCTAAAATGGTTAGTACAATTAAAAAGAATAAATCTAAACCTTTCATAAATGATGACTGATCGGGGGTTCTTCCTTTAGAAGTATTAATTCTTTAAATGAACAGCATTCCAATTTGATGGGAGTACTTTGCTGTCCATTGTTTCTAACTCATATGCACCATTTCCAGCAATACCATGAATCCTGTAAGGTCCTTCCCAATTTGGACTCAGTTTTCCTGCATTGTCTGCTTTTGGTGATTGAAACACTTTTTTGAGGATGAAGTCCCCAGACTTGAAGTATCTAAGATGAGCTTTCCGATTGTAATATCGCTCAATAATTTGTTTCTAAGCTACCATCCTTATTAGAGTCGCTTATCTCCTTTCTTCAAGCAAATCAGGATTTATTCGCACCTCTTCCTCATTTGATTCTTTGGTTGCTTGGGTGTATCTTGTACTTGGTTCACCTATTTCAACTGGGATTAAGGATTCAGCACCATACACAAGTGATAATGGATTCTTTCGCTGTCGTTCGGTAAGCTCATAAGATAACACTTTTGGCCACTTACCTTTTGACTCCTCTAATATTTTCTTCAAGTTATTAATAATAACCTTGTTTGTTGATTCAGCTTGTCCATTAGCCATATGATTATAAGGTAATGAAGTTATCCTTTTAATCTGCCAACTCTAAAAGAATACTATGATTTTTGCACCTATGAATTGCGGGCCGTTATCACATATGATTTCTTTAGGAACTCCAAACCGGCATATGATGTTTTGCCAAATGAAGTCCCTGACTTCTTTTTCCCGCACCTTCTTCTTCCCATTTTGTAAAATAATATGTTACTACTATTAAAAATCGTACCTTTCCTTTGGCTTTTGGTAGTGGACCTACGATATCCATCCCCCACTTCATAAAAGGCCATGGTGCAATATCTGGATGTAATAACTCCGCTAGGCGATGCATGTTGTTGCCATATCATTGGCATTTATCACACTTGGCCACAAAATTTTCCGCATTTTCTTCCATTTGTTGCTAATAATATCATGCTCTAATTAGATTTTTTACCAAGGATCTTCCTCCTACGTGATTTCCACAATGTTCCTCATGTACTTCTTTCATCACATGCTCTGTTTGGTATGGTCAGAGACATGCTTCCTAATGGTCCACCGAATATATTTTGATATAGTTTGCCACGATCCAAACAATAACGGGCAGCTTTTCATCGAAGTGACTGAGTCTTTTTCTTATCTTCAGGTAGAATCACGTACAGCAAAAAATTAACGATCTCATTTCTCGAATCCTAAGTTAAGTTATTGAAATTTACCTCATTTTTGTCTTGATCGAGTGCTGAATGAACTAAATGTATTACGGAAGAATTTTCTTCATTTCTTACTTCTGCAATGGATGCGAGATTAGCCAACGATTGTGCTTCAGCATTATCTTCCCTGGGTATTTGCACGATTTTCCAAGATTGGAATAGCCAGATTAAGTCTCGTGCCTTTTCCAAATATTGTTGCATCCTCACCTCTCTAGCTACATATGTCCCCTGCGTTTGATTAACTATAAGTTGCGAGAGTCACTTTTTATTATGATATGCACTATTCCAAGCGCTCGTGCCAATTCCAGACCTGCAATTATAGCTTTATATTTCTGAATGAGGATATCAAGTTTCAGCATCCAATAAATATTGCTAACATAATAAATTGGAGATTGTTTACCTTTGTCTTCTCGTACTAACACTGCACTTACCGCTATTTTTGACACAGCGAGATGATGAGCAATCTTTCTCCATCCTTTGGTTTAGCCAACAACGGTGGGTTTGACAAGTATGCTTTTATATTTTTGAGTACTTGTTGACATTCCTTAGTCCACTCAAATTGTTTTTGCTTTTTCAACACTGAAAAGAACTTAAAAATCTTCTCCGAAGATATAGAAATAAATCTTCCCAATATTGCTATCCTACATGTCAACCTCTGCACTTCTTTTTTTGCTCGTGAGTATGTTTGGTATTTCTTCAATATCTTTGATTTGTGCAGGGTTTACTTCTATTCCTCGGTTAGAAACAAGGAAACCTAAAAACTTACCTGAAAACACGCCAAATGCATACTTTTTGGGATTTAACTTCATATTGAATTTGCAGAGAATCTGAAATGTATTTGAAAAATGTTGGATATGATCCCCCGCCTGTGTTGACTTGACTAGCATGTCATCAATGTAGACTTCCATATTTTTTCCCAGGTGTTCTTGAAACATTTTCATTACTCTAGTAATGGCTCCAGCATTCTTTAGACCGGAAGGCATGACTTTATAACAGTAAGTCCCCCTGTCTGTAATAAAGGAAGTTTTTTCCTCATCTAAAGGATCCATTTTTATCTGATTATATTCCGAATAGGCATTTAAAAAACTCAACAATTCATGTCTTGCAGGAGCATCAATTAGTTGATCTATGTGCGGTAAAGGAAAAGAATCTTTAGGGCAAGTTTTATTCAAGTCAGTATAATCTACACAAACTCACCATTTCCCATTCTTTTTTGGTACCACTACAGTATTAGCTAGCCAATTAGGATATTTTACCTCTCGTATAGACCCAATTTTTAAAAGCTTTTGTACTTTTCCTGAATCACCTGATTTTTGAAGGATCCTTAATTTCTTTTCTTCTGTTTGACAGGTGGATATGTTCGATCTTCATTTAGCTTTTAAGAATTCAATTAACTTACCAATCATTTCTGTGCTCAGGTTGGTTCCGATGTAAAATTTTCTGTCCGGCCAATGTATAAACAACATCACTTATTTGAGTTTTTCAATTGTTGTTTTGATGTTTTCATTCTCTTCTAGCTCTTGAATGATGTCAAGCCTTGAATCTACATCCATTTGCCTATCTCCAGTTGAGGTTTGTATTTCTAAATCCTCAACTGAATTCTATAATTGCTATTTTTTATCTGCAATATCGTTCTTTATGCTTGAATCCGCCATTAAATTGATACTTCTAGAAGTCTGCTGATCACCATGGATTTGTCTAATTCCCCATTGTGAAGGAAACTTAATAACCTGATGTAAAGAAGACAGAACAACAACCATATCATGAATCCAAGGTCTACCGAGAATCATATTATATGCCATGTCCGTATCTATCACTTGAAATATTGTATCTGTGACAACTCCTTCTACAAATGTGGTGATCACTATTTCCCTTTTTGTAACAACGCTTGAATTGTTAAATCTAGATAAGGTACGTGCTTTGGGCACCATTTTGTCATTAGCTTGCATCTCGTTTACCACTCTTAAAAGAATGATATTTACATAGCTACCTGGATCAATCAAAACTCATTTCACATTAGTATCATGTACAAGTAAGGATATTACTAGTGCATCGTTGTGAGGGATCATCACACCATTTGAGTCTACATCATCAAATGTTATGTTATCTTCTTCCAAAACTTGGCGAACCCGCTTTCCGTGGGTAATTGTGACTTTTGATGTCTTTTTTGCATCCGTATACGTCAGGTCGTTAACCTTATCTCCTTCGCTAATCACATTAACCATTCTTTTTGGTGACGAAGGTTTTGGTGGCTCTTGTCTATTTTTCATATACGCTTGCTTACCATTTCTCACTAAACAAACGGTTAAATAACCTTGTTTTAACAAATGCTCTATTTCACCTTGTAGCAATTTGCAATCTGTTGTTTCATGACCGTGGTCACTATGAAACTCACACCAAAAATCTAGATTTCTTCTGCTAGGGTTCGATCTCATTTATTTTGGCCACCACACCTTATCTCCCATACTTCTTAAAACAACTACCAACTTAGAAGTGCTAATATTGAAACTGTAATCACTAATCTTTGCCTTTGTATTAACATTTCTATCCTGCTTATCTCGCATCGTTACAAATTTGGACAATGAACCTGCATCTTTGTCTCTTGATTTAAAACTGTACCTCGGGTTTTTTGGTTTAGAACATGAATCTCGTCTTGCTGGTCCCATGTAGGTTTGTACCTATTCTTGACGAACCTTTTTTAGTTTTTGGTCGCCTCGAACTTGTTATTTCATCTCCCCGTGACTGAGTGATAGTATCTTCTTTGATTCGCAGCTTTTTGCTATACCTGTTGTAAATATCATTCCAAGTTGTGGCAGGGAATTCCTATAAGCTTTCCTTGAGTCTCCTCGTGGCTTTTGAGCTTTTCTCATTAAGTTACTTGCAAACTCCATGGCCGTCAAATTATCAGGTACACGCGGTAACATCATTCTTTCACGCTGAAATCTATCGACAAATTCCTTGAGTAGCTCTGTATCTCCTTGATTTATTTTGAAGATGTCTTTCATCCTCTTTTAAACTTTTTGAGCTCCCCAGTGCGCTTTTATAAACGAATCTGCAAGCTCAGCAAAAGAATCAATACCATGTTAGTACTGCTTTTGTGAGTGTTTCGCCAAATTTTTGACCAGCACCGACTCAATTTCTTGGTTGGTTAAATCATTGCCTTTGACGCCAGTTGTAAACACAGTTACATGATCTTGTGGGTTAGTTGTTCCATCATACTTCGGAATATCGGGCATCTTAAACTTTTTTGGAATCGTCAAAGGAGCGGCACTTGACTTACACAGTTGTTGCGAATATTTATCAATATCCACTCCTTTAATCACGGGTGGAACCCTGGGTATTTGTTCTATGTGATCATTCTGCTCCTTGATTTTCTTATGTAAAGTTAGTACTAAACTTTGTAAATTAAAATTATTTGGGGTACCTGACCTTCCATCACGAGATTTGCTGGAAGTTCCTCTGCTGCTTGAATTAGCAAGTCCCGAGCGTGGGTTTTCTATGGTTGCAGTGTTCTTTGGAGTGGAGTTCGTGGTACAATTGGTAATCGATTAACGAAAACTTGAAGGGCATTATTGACATGTTCTGCAATTAGCTTTTTAATGCATCTTCAACAGTTTGATCATCCCCTTGTTAATTATTCATATGTGATGTTGATCTTTAAGGTGACCCCTCTCGGGAGTGTTGGGGATAATTTTGCGGTGAAGGGATTGGAGTCTCACCCTCTTGTTGATTCTGTTGGTTCAATTGGTTTTGTTGGTTGTTGTCGTTAGTAGTCGACATGGTTGCTTGATAGAAAAATAAATTTGAAAAGTGAAAAGATTACCGGTTTTCCGGTAACGGAACCAATTTGTTTATATATCTTTCGGTCAAAGACTATTTTGAGAAGAAAACGGGCTTTTAATAACCAAGTTTTGCCTCACTTTCTCAATGATATCAAAGGAAAAGAACAAGCATAAATAAAGAAATAATTGATTGCAAAGTCAATATAGAGAATTTCAAGAAAAGCAGAAAAGTCAAGTAAATATATTCCAATATTGTCTCAAATGTCTTTACAAGTAAAATTTTCTCCCTTATATAGAGGTTTACACATATAACGTTTCTTTCCATTTATGTCTCAATCATTACGAGATTTAATGGCATTAATGATCCGTTATAATTGGTAATTGTAACTGTCCAAGAGATTCTGCAATGATTCTAATTCCCCTCCTCATTAATTGAAGGTTCCTGAATCTTTTCTTTTTACTGTCTTGATTCAGTCTTTTCCAGCTATTAGGCTCGGCATTAAGTCGTGGGTGTTTCCCTCCTGTGCCTTTTCTTTTTCTATCAAATAAGACTGACACATCTTGCTATATGATTGCTCTTATGTGTTTTTCCATGTCAGCAGTCTAATATTTCACATATAGCTCTTTTTTACCACCAATACAGTGTTACACATAATAGGCTATATATAAGTTTTAAACAAAAGATTTGTGAAGTAAAAATATTTGATTTCTTTCTTTAATAAATATAGAGAAGAAGGATTTGCAAATTGCTATGATTTCCGCCAAGGAAATCACATTTAAAATGAATATCGGACCTGAATTTCGTAAAAAAAACGTGTGACTATATAGGAAGAAACAAATAATGAAATTTCAAAATCTCTCAAAAAGTCATTTATATTTGATTACATTTTATACCTAGTAGACAAAGCTATTTTTTCACTTCAAAATAGATTTGAATAATTCGAAGCATATGAAAATATTTTTGATTTTCTATTTGGCTGTAACAAGCTGAGATCACTAGGTGATAAATTTTTTATAAAATATTGCCTTAATCTTGAATATTCTTCAAAGCATAATAATCAATCCGATATTAATCATTTAGATTTATTTTCTTAATTAAAAGTGTTAAGAAAAAAAAAAGGACAATTAGAAGATAACCGTTAATTAATATACTCAATCAAACAAAAATTTGATTCTTGCCTATATATATATATATATTTTTTTTTATTTTTTTTGGAAAATTCCTAGGGAAACAACAGTCGTTACTCTTGGGGTGCGTACTGGGTAACCTGCTCACTTTGCAATAGCTCGTAAATCACATAGGAAATGTAAACTGTACTAGGTAATCCCGGTGCGACGAGCTCTGACCGAGGGGTCTGCTGGTAATGGATCCTAGGTCTCCCATGTGGGAAATCACTCACCCAACCAACTCAGCCAACCCTTGCGGTCTCCAAATGCCTATAGTGCTTATAGCTTGAATAAAATTAATATCTCATGTTATCATTGCTTTAGTGGAAAGAAGTTTTTCAAAATTAAAATTGATAAAATCTTACCTAAGATCAACAATGTCTTAAGAGAAGAGAAATGGATTAACTATATTGTCAATTGCGAAAGACTTACTAAGAAAAATTGATTATAAGAAAATTATTAATAACTTTTTATCTAAGAAAAGCTAAAAAGATAAACTTCAAATAAAAACATAATAACTTTTAAAAATTATAACTTGTATAAATCTTTGGGTTTTCCAAGTCACTCCAACGAGTAATAACAACACCCAATTAAAATGTATGAAATCATCGTGTAAGGAAAGTAATATGACAGCAAAAAGTCTTTTGAAAAAAAAATTCCCCTTATTGTCTTTTGCTCCGTTGATGCAAAAAGCAATTTACTTCGACAGTACGAGTACGACTTGCCGAAAGAATACTCGAAAAAGTGGACCATTTTTATTTTGCTTTCCCAACTTGAAGCATATGGAGCAACACCGCAGTAATGTCCAAAGCCAAAAGCATCAGTTTGTCATACACACACGTTGAGATAATATTCTGTGTACTCTTTCCAATATGAAGTATATATACTACATGATAGTGCAGATTTTGGAATAAGTTCCCAAAATTAATGCCGCTGGCAATGTTGATTAGTGGATTAATTAATTACCTATTGCCAACAAAGTTGACTAGAGGTATAATCTGGGGTTTAGTCGGGGTTTTGCATAAGCATGGGCTAGTGTGAGCATAGGCCTTAAAATTTACTGATGCATTTTAAAGATGTGTGGACTATGCTCGAAATGAACATGAATATACTTAGTGAGCTGAGCTATTATAATAACTTTTGTGAAAATGCGTGGTGAATGGTTATAACAGAGTGATAGTGGAATCAGATTCATTACTGTTGGTTAAAATATTGACAAAGCAATGGATGCTACTCTGCAGGAATTATCTCGGGTGCTTGATATATGGAATATGGTCAACAATTAGAAATTTCATTTATTTGCATCTATATATAGAGGGGAATACATTGGCGTACTATTGGCCGGTTGAGTCTAAGGCTTGACTAAGGAAAAAATCTCTTTTTTTTCTCATGAGTCAAGCATGTGGAATTAATATGTTTTTACTTTTTGGGTAGCACTGAGATTTGATATTACCATATCATTTAAAAGTTTAAATTATATGAGAGATCACATTTATGTCTTCACATTCTCAATTAATGAAAACTAGTCAAGTAACCCTTGTGAACGATTGGAATAAGAAGTGAGCATGGACTGTTTTTTTAAGCTTATCTAGATGCGAGGATTTTTTTGTTTTATATTTTCTCTCCTTTCATATCCTAATTAACTAGTATTAGAAGAGACGCAATGTGCGGTTAATATTAACGGAAACTAATTATATAGAGCGATTGTTATCTTGCTTGTTTGAACGAATTAAAATATAATTGTTTCAATAAAATTGCATTTGTCATTTTACTTCTCACCATAACGTACCAAAGAACCAAATTTATCAATCCCAACAAAGGGAAATTACCAGCTATGTCCATTTATAAGTAGCTCATTACAAAAATTGGCCAATTGATAAAATATTACTAATATTAGCCAAATTAGCCAATTAGCTATTTGTAGCAAAAAAATATCAAATTTTTGCTTTGTTTTGAGTGGATGTTATTAGAATAGATTGGGCACAACTTAAGAAGTTTGAATCTCAGTTTTGCGATGATTTGGTGAAGTTTTGAGGTGGTTTGAATTGAAAATTCGAAGTAAAAACTGAACATGAAAAAAATGATATGTGTATCACACTGTGTATCACATATGTATTATATTTGTATCAGTTGTATATCACATGTATATCCATGTATACCTGTGTGTGAGATACATGCGTGATACATGTTTGATACATGTGTCGCAGAAGACTTTTTTGAAATCGATTTAATTACGAATTTTAATACAAAACCAGTCTAAATCACCTCTAATCTTCCTCAAATTTCGTATATTGACTTATTTATATATTTTTAATAAATTTCAACTATACTCATTGAAAAAGTTCCTTTTTTGTTTAGATTTTTGGAAGATTGTATAAATTTTTGTATTTCATTACCTTATGTGCTACCCGGTCCATGAAATTTCCTTTCCGTCTTGTATCTAATGTTGCTAATCATGCTTAAAAATATGAAAGGTAATTTTTTCATGTGATTCTTTGAGAGAAAGAACCCTATTATTTGGTTTTTCAGATTTTGTTGGTTAGTTTTGGTAAGTCTTTAACTAATGGCTGGAAGTTGGTAAATTGAGATTTATTTGGGACATTTGTGTAAGTTTCCCATTAAGAAAACAAATCATGTAGTCAGGGACGAACATTTGTACGAAACAAAAACATTATAACTATATATTTTTGATACAAACATCTTGAATAATATGATTTAGAATAAATAATGATATAATGAATGAAGATAAAATATATTTAATAATTTCGTAAATTATATATTGTTCACTTTATTGTTAGGTTTGTATACATGTTTAATAATGATAAACCTTAAAATATTTTAAAGTTTCATAAAATATTCAATCCAAATAATTACTGCACATATAATTTTATTTCAATTCTTGGATTAAGACACTTTAATATGATAGTTTTATAATTCAATACCACAAGGGGGAGGGGAGGGGGGGATTTGTGTGGTGATCAATTTTTCGTTTAAACTAATTATGGAAGGACCTGGTTCTTCTAAGTGTTCCTTAACCTACTATTACAGAAATAGTAAATACGGAAAGTAAAGAACACAAGTATTTTACGTGGAAAACACTTGGCTCAAAAGGTGAAAAAACCACGACCTACTTTCCAGTAGGATTTTCCCACACTCTCCACTAAAATCACTGAACCAAAAACTGCATTTACAAAAGCTCTTTTGTAAACCTAGGACTAACTCTAATCCCATTGTATCACACAAGCTCTAACTGTTGCGACAACTTAAAGTTAACTCTAACTTGAAAACTTTGAGTACCTAATACAATTGCTTCTAGATAAAGCTGAAAGGTAAAATATGAAACCATCTACTACAATTGAACTAGAATAAAAGACAAACATTTGGAACTGGTTCTTCTATCTGGCTCAAGTAGCTTCACGTTTACACACTTGAATCACACAAGAACTACTTGCAAAATTGCCTTGCTATTTTGCTCTCAATTCACGTTTAACTTCTGCTTATGTGCGTCACCTGTAAAACAGAACAACACTGATATTTATAGAGTTAGTAATTAGAGATTGACTAGAATTCTGATGCTACTCTTCCTTGGTGGAAGAGTTCTAATTGATCTCATCCTCTAACTCCTTCCGTTTCTTAAACCATGTTCTCTTTGAGTAAGGATTCCTTCTCCTTATCCAATATGCAACCTTTTCGATCTGGGTCAGGAGATATTAGTTCTGATGACAAGTTAGGTTTATCTTCTTCACGTGCATCTCACATGCTTAAGTCTATCCGTATCTGTGCTCCACTAAGATGAACCTGGTTCATGTCTGAGTTCCTTTGTCAGTCTTCAAAACTAACCTTTACTTGGGCCATCATAATTAATACAATTCAATGAAAAGGATCGTCGTAGAAATGACTTTCATAAAAAATTTTATAGAACCAATAATGAAGTTTTTATTCTGTACATATCAGATCATAAATTAGTAACTGCTTCTAATTAAAGCTATAATATTGCTTAAAGAGCCTAACATAGCTAAGTTAAGAAATACTTGAGTATGTCATAAGATAATCATCTACGAATTTTCATACCCATTTCAACATCATCCATTTAACAATTAGAAGTATCATAAGAAATAAAAAAAGAATTCTATTTTCATGGTCAATTAAGTCAATAAAGTCATGAAATTCTTCGTTTTTTTATTTATTTAAAGAAAATAAATATATCTGTACCAATGCGAAATTTTCTTTTAGTCATTCTAGGATCGAATTTATGTTGGGGGTTTAAGGAGTGATATTATATTATCTTAAAGACAAAGAGGATGCCTGATGAGTGGCGGTGGAGTACAATAATTCCGGTGTACAAGAACAAAGGGGATATTCAGAATTGTAACAACTATAGGGGTATCAAGTTACTAAGTCATACCATGAAAGTCTGGGAGAGGGTGGCGGAGATGAGGATAAGGAGGGCGGTGTCTATATCGGAAGACCAGATCGGGTTCATGCCGAGCCGTTCTACTACGGAAGCTATCCACCTTATCAGGAGGTTGGTAGAACTATACAGGGATAGGAAGAGGGATTTGCATATGGTGTTTATTGACCTAGAGAAGGCATATGACAAGGTCCCTAGGGACGCCCTTTAGAGGTGTCTGGAGGTGAAAGGTGTGCCGGTGGCTTATATTAGGGCGATAAAATATATGTATGATGGAGCTATGACTCGGGTTAGGACTGTGAGAGGTGACTCGGAGCCTTTTTCGGTGGTTATGGGATTACACCAAGGATCTGCACTCAGCCCGTTCTTATTTTCTCTGGCGATGGACGCACTGACACACCATATCCAAGGAGAGGTGCGATGGTGTATGTTGTTCGCTGATGATATAGTTCTAATTGATGAGACGCGAGGCGGCGTTAATGGGAGATTGGAGGTATGGAGGCAGAATCTAGAGTCTAAAGGTTTCAAGTTGAGTAGGACTAAGATAGAATATGTGAAATGTAAGTTCAGCAACGTGACGGTGGAAGCGGATGTGGAAGTCAGGCTTGACTCACAAGTCATCCTCAAGAGATAAAGTTTTAAGTACATAGGGTCAATAATACATAGAGATGAGGAGATCGACAGGGATGTTGCACACCGTATAGGAGTGGCGTGGATGAAATGGAGGTTAGCGTCTGGAGTCATGTGTGACAAGAATGTGCCTCCGAAACTCAAAGGTAAGTTCTATAAAGCGGTGGTTAGACCAGCCATGTTGTATGGAGCTGAGTGTTGGCCAGTCAAGAATTCACATATCCAAAAAATAAAAGTAGCAGAATTGAAGATGCTGAGATAGATGTGTGGACACACTAGGCTGGATAAGATTCAGAATGAAGATATTCGGGAGAGGGCGGGCGTGGCTCCTGTGGACGACAAGATGTGGAAAGCGCGGCATAGATGGTTCGGGCACGTGTGGAGGAGAAGCCTAGATGCACCGATTGGAGGTGTGAACAGTTGACCATGGAAGGTACGAGAAAAGGCAGAGGGTAGCGTAGGAAGTATTGGGGCGAGGTGATCAGGCAGGACATGGCGCGGCTTCAGATTTTCGAGGACATGGATCTTGACAAGAACATGTGGAGGTCGAGCATTAGGGTGGTATACTAGGGGGTAGTCGAGAGTTCTTCCCTCCTTGTACCGGGTAGACTGTTAGAGTTTCATTAGGTTTGTTAGCGGTCTTTGTTGTACTCACATTGGTGTTTTGCATAGTTTTGTATTAGTTCTTTCACTTATTTGTTGTGGTTATTTTCTTTCTGGTATCCTTTATTGTTACATGTCTTTTCTCTTGTTTCTTTTCTGATATTGTTGCTTTTCCTGTTGAGCCGAGAGTCTCGTGGAAATAGCCTCTCTGTCCTTTTTGTGGTAGGGGTAAGGTCTGCGTACCCTCTACTCTTCCCGGACCCCCACTAGTGGGATTTTACTGGGTATGTTATTGTTGTTGTTCAAGGAGTGATATTACTTTCCTATCCAATTTACAACCCTTTTTAGGTAGAACAACGGATATGGAGAGAAACCCTGCCAAGCACCTCCATCGTCCGTTTGCAATTCCTATCCAACTCCTGCACTTCTCCTTGATACTGCAAGTGATGTCGCGACTACAATTTTTTCCACACAATAGATTGTTGGCTCTACATCCAACCGAACCACTTACTGCATCTAAAATTCCCCGATCTTGGTCTTAGGCACCCTTATAAAATTAAAGGCACATGTATCAAGGACGACATCTCCTATAAAATTAGGAAGCTAAGTTTCATTTCGTGAACTATGCATTTATACATGGTATATACATATACGATGTGATGATCCCCAAAAAAAATGGGCTAGTATAAAAACAAGGATTCATGAAAGAAAATGTACCTTGGAATAGAAAACTTAGGGCCGCTAGCAAAATGTAAAATGGGAGTTTGTTTTAAAGTGCGTCCTTTTTTTTTGGTTGCTCAATATTATAATGCCAACCCTATGATATTCCAACTAGTCTATCATGGTTTTCTTGGTCATCCAAAATGCCAGCGGATATTATATTAGTTAGTATTTTGATGGGAATATTTGAAAAGAAGTAATTTTTTATTTTTAAAAGGTGCATATTGGCAAAGGTTTTGATTTTGAAAAAAGGTGACTTTTTATTTTAAAAAAGGTATCTATTGGCAAAGGTTGAGTCTGTTAGTCCTAACGGACACCTAAAAGGCTTATAAATACCCTTTGCCTCTCCAAAACAAAATCATCAGAAAAAGCAACAAAATATCTTATTCTTTTCTGCTATCTTCAATTCACAAAATTTGTTCAAGTGGAAATTCGAGTTAATTGCTGGTGCTCGAATTTCAGGGGCTTTGTAAAATTCTGGAGGAATTCTGCCATAATCCCTGCAGCAACGTAATTGGGAGGCTTAAATTCCTTAAGGACAGTGACTACACTATCAAAGCCTAATTATTTCGTTCCTATATTCTGTTATATTTTACTAACAATCTTAAGGAATTTAAAAATACTGCAATGGAGGCTTCTGGTAGTGATTCTGGTTTCAACAAGATGTTCAAAGTGTTCAAACTGGATCGATTTGATGGCTCAAATTTCACCCACTGGAAAGACAAATTGTTGTTCTTTCTAACGGAGTTGGGAATAGCATATCTGCTGAGTTCTGATCTTACTGCAATTCTAGAACCTACTGCTGAAGACTCTGACGAAATTAAGGTGGCACGCAAAAAATGTGAAGATGATGAGGTATGTTGTAGAGGTTTTATTTTAAACTCACTTTCTGATCGTTTATATAATTTGTTCCGCCCTTACAAATCACCACAAGAAATCTGGAAAGCCTTGGAACAGAAATATACTGCTGTGAAGCATGGAACGGACAGATTCCTTGAAATGAAATTTTTTGAATTTCAAATGGTAGATGGGAAATCTGTCATGGAACATGTTGATGAGTTGCTGGTTTTAATATCTAGACTCAAAGATTTTAAATTCGATGTTTCTGAATCTCTTCAAGTGGCTGCTATACTTGCAAAATTACCAGCCACTTGAAATGACTATAGGAAGAAATTATTACATTCTTCCGAAGACTTTAATGTGGACCAGTTGATAAAGCATATTCGGATTGAAGAAGAGTCACGAAAATGTGAAAATAAGTATGCTGCGGAAACTAGTTCGAAGGTGAATTATGTTGAGTCTAGTAAGGCAAACAACTCAGGAAAATCTGGAAACAAGGCTGGAAAGAAGAGAAAGTTTGAGGTTGCTCTTGTGACGACCCGACCCGTCGTCTCATGTATTACTGCTCCGTTTCCCTCATTTCATGCTTCTTCATGTTTGGTTATCAGTGTTTGGTGTGTTAGAATTGATTTGGGTTGGTTTTGGTAGAAAATGAGACACTTAGTCTCTTTAAGGAATGCTTGTTTTGAAAAAGGCAACCGAAAGTTGACTTATGAGTTAGAGGGCTCGGATGTGATTTACGATGATTCGATTAGCTTCGGGAGGTGATTTGTGACTTAGGAGTGTGATCAGAATTGAATTTGGAGGTTCGATGTAGAATTAGGCTCTAATTGGCGAAGTTTGAATTTTGGCGAATTCCGGTTGATAGGTGAGATTTTGATCCGAGGGTCGGAATGGAATTCCGAGAGTTGTTGTAGTTTCGTTAGGTGATTTTGGATATGTGTGCAAAATTTCAGATCATTCGGATGTCGTTTGGTTGGGTTTTTGATTGAAAGTGCATTTCGGAAGTTTTTAAAGAACTTAGACTTGAATCCGATGAGAATTGATGATTTTGGTGTTGTTATATGTGCTTTGATGATTGGAACAAGTTTGAATGAGGTTTTAGGATGCGTTAGTCCTTTTGGTTGAGATCCAGGGGGCCTCGGGTGAGTTTCGGGGTGGTTCCGGACCATTTCTAGGCCATTTATAACTGCGGGTTTCTGTCTGCATCAGTGTTCTATGCGATCGCGGACATTGGGTCGTGATCTCGGTGAGTAAAATGTGAGAAACAAGTTAATGAATTGCGATCGCGTACAATGCTTCGCGATCGCGAAGAAGAAAATTTCTATTGCATTGATCCTACTTCGGAATCTCATATCTTTTTATATACAAGGAATTTTGAGGTGACAAAGTTGTAGCCCTTCCTGTCTAGTTTCCATAGAGCTAAAGAAATCATAATTTGGATATCTGTAGCAAAAGTTTTGGACGTTATACTATAGTCTGTCCGAGAAGGATCTCTAATACACATGAATGAATTTGGAAGCTTATATCTCGCAATATATAAGGATTCAGGAAATGAGCAACAAATGAAAGTTATATCCCTATGTGTCTAGTTTCCAAAACATCAAACCATTTGTCATTCGGAGTTGTGTGCAAAACGTTATGACCATTATACTGAAGGCTATCCGGACGAGCTGGAATTATTCATCGCGATCGCGAAGGGTTGACCGCGATCGCGTAGAGTAAATTTTGGGCTGGAAAATTGTTCTCCGCGATAGCGAAGCATTTTCCGCTATCGCGAAGAATAAAATACCTGGGCAGAATGTTTTAAAACACATCAATCGCGATTTTGGGCTCATTTTACACCCATAGTTGCTCGTTTTTGGAGATTTTTTAAGGAGATTAACGAGGGATTCAAGGGGGAACGTTTGGTGGTAAGTTTCTTGGACTCAAAGCTCGTTTTTATTGTGAAATTCATCTATGAAATCATGGAAATTTAGCTAAAATGGTAAAAACTAGGGCTTGGAAATTTGATATTTCAAATTGGGATTTGATAGGTCATTTAAGCTCGGATTTGGGAGTTCTTGGTATGTACGGACTCGTGGAGAGATGAGGAATCCGATAATGTAAGTTTCGTAATTTTTTCGAGAAGCGGGTCCGAGGCTCGGGTTTTGCTAGTTTCGAGGTTCTTGCTATAATTCGATTGTTTTTGATTGGGTATTGTCCCATTTGGATATTGTGATGTATTCGCTCTGTTTTTGGCTAGACTCGACGCGCGGGGAGGCCGATTTTAGGGGCAAAGGCGTCGCAGGCTTGAGATTTCGCCAGTTCGAGGTGAGTAATACTTCTGAATGATATCCTGAGGGTTTGAAACCTCGGATTTTGCACATCATAGTGCTGTATTGTGGTGACTTGCACGCCAGGTATGAGCGTGGCTAGAGCACCGTTGGGAATTATGACTTGGTCCGTCCTGATTGTTGATTTTACTGCGTGATTGATTGAAAACTACTTGATGCTATCATGATTTGGGATGATTGCCATGTTGTGGGCTTCGTACCGATTATTTGAATCATTCAGGGATTGATATCACTGTGTTTGCATTACGTTGCATATTGTGTGATCTTAGTCCAAAGTTCTAAATATTGTTTTGCAAACTCAGCCATCTTTCTAAGATTTGAAAACTTAAATGATATATTTTCCGATGTTTTGAGCTGAGAACTGCTATTTTACTATTGCCCAAGGGGCTTATGTGCATTGCTGGACTGAGCATGGATCGGGCTGCGTACCGCAGCAGTGTTATGTGTGCATTTCTGGACTGAGATATGGATCGGGCTGCACGCCGCAGCAGTATATACATATACATACATGGATCGGACTGCACGCCGTAGTAGTATATTATATGGATCGGACTGTACGCCGCAGTGATATATTATGTGGATCGGACTGCACACCGCAGTGATATATTATGTGGATCGGACTGCACGCCGCAATGATATATTATGTGGATCGGACTGCACGCCGCAGTGATATGTTATGTGGATCGGACTGCACGTCGCAGTATTATAGCGCTTGGGCTGTAGGAGCCCCTCCGGAGTCTATACGCACCCCAGTGAGCGCAGGATACCCAAATGGATTGGGCTGCGCGCCGCAGCGGACATGTGCACTGCATTGCATTCATGCATTCATTTCTGTTTGTACTACGTGGCATGAGTTTTAGCACTCACATATCATTGGCATACATGCTATTACTTGCCTTGTTGACCAGATACCCTGGTGTTACGTGTTAAGGAGTGATGAGCCCGAGGGGTTGATGTTGTAGTTTGTGAGTTGGGAGTGAGCCCGCGGGGCTGATACTGCACTGAGAGGTTGATACTGAGCCCGAGGGGCAGATTTCTGATTATTTCCTGCTTGTTGAAATTATTTTTCGCAACTGTTGAAAAGGCATATTTTCAAAAGATATTTTTAACTGAGCTTGAGATTTTCTAATGGATTTTCTCGGTGTTGCGGTTTTACTATCTTTCTTAAAAAGGGTTATACTGTCTGTTATAGCATTTTGGAGTGCTCATACGTGTTTTATTATCGCTCAGATATTATTCGCTCTTATTACCATTGAGTTGGAAGTACTCACTTTACTCCCTGCACCTCGCGTGCAGTTGCAGGTACTGTTCACCGGGTAGCGGGTTAGTAGCGGATTGAAGGTATTGCTATCGTAGCTAAGCAAGGTGACCGCCGGCATTCTCTGCACCGAGATTCTTCTTCTTCTTGATTTCTAGATTTTACTCTATGTATTATAGACTTAAAAATTGTAATAAAGACCCTCCTAGATGCTCGTGACTTGTGACACCCCGGTCGGGCTGAGTTAGGCTATAATGTTGA